>CAXHJY010000739.1:7500-110000 GCA_964016885.1 Eledone cirrhosa
AGAGTGTTTAATTAAGTCGGCAGAAATTCTTGATAATCGTTTAAATAATCCTTGAATGCTACCTAAAGTTGGATATTAAATTGTCAAAATAGCTTGTTAAAGATGAGTATGCGGTGGTGGGAAAGGAAAGAGTTACGGCTGGGCCAGAGTTATAAAAGTAAAGAGCTAAGACAGATGAGAAAGAAACTAAGACAATAAAGAATCTGTACCCGCTTTCAACACAAACTAATAACAGTTAAATTATAGTTGTTCATTTAAACTTATTTCTTATAATTATATAATTAATGTCACTCGAGAATGCATTCCCATTAAACTTTAACAGATCTGTATGTGAGATCAGATTTTCTGGAGACGGGAAATGACACAGATTGAATTGAAAATAAAAAAATCCAGCACTCCGTATTATAATTTATTTTCTATATATACAATAGCTGAAATACTTTTGGTTGGCTGGACTTGTATTTCCACTTAGTTCTGCTGCTGACGGGACGAAAAGTGATACCCTATTACCCTTACATACATACATACATATATATATATATATATCTGGAGTACAAAACGCAGCTGTATATATATATATATATATATACAGCTACGTTTTGTACTCCATTTAAATGCGTCTTATCAATGAAATAAAATACTAACACACACCTCAGTCAGTTCAATAGTCCCCCCACCCATCTTTCTCCGTAAGTCAGTTTCCGTACAAACCCTCCTTACCTATCCCACCCCTGAAAATGTCCAGGCTAACACAGTTTACAAGTCTTCTTTCAGGCAGCAATTACGCTATAATATACTTGGTACGGGAAAATGATGATGAAACATTACTGAACGTTAAAAAACAACAACAAAAAACAACGAAACAAACGCAAAAAAAAACAAAAATAAAATAACGTGAATGATGAGGGATGGTATCTGAAATCTGTTTAGTTAGCATCAAGCGTTAATGATGTCTAAATATTATTAATGACGATGATGATGATAGTAGCGTTTTTCCCTTCTTCTCCCCATCACCCGCGATTATCTTGTTCCCTTGATGGTCGACAATCAAGACAAAATAGAGTGATAAAGCAAAAATAAATAGGCAAAGGTCAGAAACGGAAAGCTACGAAGTTGAATGGTTTTTGTCCTGTTAGGATAATCTTTTTTTTAAAGTAATGTGTCGATCAATATTAGTTCTGGTGGAGAAAAATGGTCAAATACGAAATGTCAGAAGTATGTAGGGAGGCCTGTCGAATGCGAAGGATGGCTTGGTTTTTTTTTTTTCCTTCTTTTTTTTCTCCCAACAATTTTTACCAAAACATGTTTTGTTTAATCAGTTTGCGGCAATCTATGTTGAGGAGTGATTAAACACCTCCGTCTGGTCTAGTCGAGTTTATAAATAAGGTGTGGAGGAGAAGTACACCGACGAAAGATTTGGCTAGGGAACAGTGAACAAAAGCGACATAGTTTAGAGAGAAAGCGATGTGAGGCACGGAACGAGAGGGGGGGGGGGGGTCAGCTTGCGGAAAGCTTTGAGAGGAAAGTAAGTTCGAGTAGAGGTAGAGCGTCAGCTTATGGTATTCGGATTTGATTCGATAGATGTAAGGTTCGTTTCCAGGACACCCTCCCTTGCATATAGGCATAAGACTTACGGAGAGAGAGGGAGAGAGAGGTAAGAGACATCACAAACTCTGGCTTACCTCATCAATTCCGACTGATGGAAGCATCTGCATTCGGTCTACACTTGTCGTACATACATCGTCGTCATCGTATCATCATCATCATCATCATCGTCGTTATCACTATCTTTATCATCACTATCGACGTGGTGTTGATTTTTGTATTCTCATCCATCCATCCATGGACTAAAGTCGCAAGAACCTCCACAATAACGTATGGGAAGGAGATGTGTCATCTTAAGACATACAGTCCATATTTTGAGTTGGTATCTCTATCTATAAATAAAACAACTCGCTGACTACTGTAGCAAGTGTTTGTAATTTGTTATAATGGCTTTTTTTCACCCTCCCCCCTTTCTCCTCTTATTCTTTCTTCTTTCTATCTTTCTCTCTCTCTCTCTCTCAGTCTCCCTCCCTTCCCCCCAGAAGACAAAAGTAAAGGGAGAAAAAGAAAGGAGGAGTAGGAAGTCGGAGGGAGGGGAAGAAGATGGAGGGGAGGGTAACGGGAGACTAGTAAGCAGAAAAGTACTTACTAAGATCAGATAATTTATCAAATAGCGACAGAAGAGGTGGGGGAGGTGTAAATAGAGAGAAAAGGGAGGAGGACGAAGAGGAAAGAGAAACAGAATCGAAGGAGAACAGTGTAGTGAGAGAAAGAAGGTAGAAAGATATATGGGGAGAGGTAAGAGGATAGTGCTTGTGTCTGTGCGTATAGGGGGTGAGGTGATGTGTAGATTCAAAGGTAGAAGAAGAGGATAAAAAGAAACAATTGAAAGAAAGACATTATGAATAGAGATTAAAGTCGAAGGGGGTGGATAGGAAACAATACAGATGTAAAAATGAAAAGGGGGGAAGGAAAGAGGAGAGATAATGTGACGGGAAATACAGAAATGAAAATACAGAAGAAGGAAGGGGAGGCTAATGAGAATGAGATGGAAGGATGAGGACATAAAAGAAAACGAAGTAGAAGACCTAAGGAAAATGAAAGGGATAGGAAAATAAAAGAAAGGGGGAGGAGAGGTGTTCTGTCACTTTCTCACTCCTTCTCTTTCTTTCCTCCTCATAGACTAACCTCTACTTCATCGCTAGAGAGTTTAATTAGCTTCAGCCGACCTCCCATTGCAGGAACATTGTTGGTTAGAAAGAAAAAAAATATTAGCCTACAACATTCCGTCCACAAACTTCCCCCTGTTCCGTAGCTCACCTCCTTACCTATCAACTACACACACACATTCACTGATATACATACATACATATATATATATATATATATATATATATATATATGTGTGTGTGTGTGTATACGATGTCTATTGGTGTGCAAGCAAGAATGGGCGTGGAGCAAAGGTAAGACTGGCAGTAAAAAGGAGGAAAGTATAAATAGAACAATAAAAGAGAATTACCTCCGTCGTCAGCTAGAGAATGCCTGACCTCTTTGAACAAATTCTGGTTTTCTGGTAATCAGACACCGCCACTAACCACCACCATCAACATCACCAGTGAATTATTTATTAAACATCAACTGTTTTAGAAAAGAGGGTGTGGTGGAACAAGAAATGATCTGATGAGAGGAGGGAGAGAACGAGTCAGAAAAATTGATTTTATTTTTAATAAAGATCTTTCTACAATATTAATGGTTCATGATATTGGCATGAAGCCTGAGCGAATTCTCTAGCAATAGTGTGGAAAGTTGTGACAAGCATGCCTTGCCTAGTACTGTATTATAAATGAAAATAAGATGATTTTGATTTGCAGATCTTCCACCACCCACTCCAAATCTTATTTGAATGAATCGTTGAATTCTCCATAATTCATGAAATGTTTGTTCTAGCTCTTTAGATTCTTTCTGAGTTCAAATCACCCAGAAGTCAACTTGGAATTTCATCCTTCCGGGGTCGATAAAATAAAATACCAGTCATGTACTGAAGTCGATTACATCGACTTTCCCATCCCAACATATAAGAGTTCATTATTTTGTGCCAAAAAGTAGAAACAATTATTATTATTTGAGAGAACTAGTGCTAATTAAATAGATTGGTATTTTAGGTGTAGTTTTGTAAAATTAAAATTAGAGGTTGGGAAATGAAATTGAGAAAGTGTTCTAATTGAATCCCAAGAACTTGTCTGAATAGAAACTAAATAGATTTTTCAACGGGAAAGTCGGTCTCATTAGAAAATTTACTCAGTTCAAATCATTTTTGACTCATAGAACTTCTAACTTATACTTAAATTCACTTCCCACATTCTATTTTCAGATCTTATGTATGGTTTACCAATTAAATGTCTTCTGTCCGCAAACAGTATAGAAATATATATCCAGATACACACCCATATGTACGCGAGTCTCTCTCTATATATATATAGCCACTGTTTGCAATTTAAGAAAGTCAACTGATACATTTGAAGCACCACATTTCTTAATCTATTTCAAAATGACTTTTAAAAACATATATCTATGTCTATAGAATTATTTTTAGAAATTTCCTGTTTTGGGCAGTATTAGCTGTTTGATATATATTTTTGTTTTATAAATAATTTCCTTTATATCTTCATGAAAAAATAATTTTCTTCCTTTCGTTTATAGAGGGAAAACTAAGGAGAATTCTGAAATTAGTATGAAGAATATAGCTTTGCTGCAATATTAGATAGATATTTTAATAGCAGAAATGTTTTATTTCAATAACTGTATTTATCAGCAAATGAAATCAATGCTTCCAGCAGGCTAACATTATTTTAATTGGAGAGAGAGGGGGGAAGAGAGAGAGAGAGAGTTAGTATGGCCTAAATTTACTCGGAAAATGAGCCATGTGATATAGTTGTATTTCGGCACTTCAGTGCTTCTTTCTTGACAACGTTGAAGAATGATAACTCTCTACCTACAAATGTCGGAGAGCTTGTTCATAAATTACACAAACTTTCTCACGAAAGAAGAAGCAACAATGATTAAACCTTTGTCCGCATTTTCTTTTTTCCCCCCAGTTCCTCATAGCAACAGTGTATAAATTAAAGAATTGTATTGTTATTATTTCACTTGACCTATGACATTTTCCACAATTAAGCCGAACATTCTGAAGAACTTCATTAGGTATTCGTATCCATTGGTTGTGATAGTTAAATCGATGTTTCCGGTCGTTTATGGAAAAGGCGCAAAATTAAACCCAAAGCTTATGATTAAGGAATCACTGAAGAGAAAATTAACGGGTAACAAGTATAAGACATACGAAACTATCTAAAGAAATGATTTGGCTCCAGCACAAAGTGACCACATTTCGGCCCATTTCAACTTTGATACACACCCCTCTCACACCAATTTCCATAATTCACTTGTAAGAAATCTTATATTTGAATTTCTATAATTATTTATATAATCAATTTTGTTGATATATTGGGGCCAAGAAATTATTTGTTCAATAATAGATAAAAATAACGACGACTATTTATCTGTTGCCGTTATTTGCCCCCATTTTACATAACGGTAAAAAAAGAAAAGAAAAAACATTAATTGCTGGTGTATATTAAACCAAACACCATTTTTTAATCCAGTGCTAATTTTTTAAGAACAGTAGGAATAAATTTGTGAATATTTATCATTCTGATTTATTTAGCCTCTTCTCTGAAAGATATATAATTCTTTGACACAAGAAATTATCTATGTCTAGCAAGATGTATTTGAATGTCATAAAAAACATGGCATACTACTAATTACTGTAGTAGCAGCCACTACCATACAAAACACAAATCGTCCTCCACATATTTTATTGCAGTTTTTATTGTTTTTTTCTTTCTACTTCTTTTTCTCCATCTTACTTCCCTAAATATACTGATTATTTTTCGGAAGGAAAAACAAATTAAATAAATAAATGAAAGAATGGAAAGAGAGTTGACTAATGAAAGTCATTTGTTGTGACGAGAGAAAAAGTAAATATGTTCTGCTGATTGTGTTGATGTAAAATAGAGGTGCGTGTGACGTAGTTACTTCCGTCAGGGAAATGAGAAAACCTGTCAAGTCTTCCACACCGACATCACCCTCTCCTTCTCTCACTTTCAATCGCAGTTACCTCCCTTCGTTAATGCCCCCCCCCCCCCCCTCTTGTCTTCTTTTCCTTGATTTTTTTTTGTTGTTTCTATAATATGGTAAACTATAAGCTACAAAGAGAGGGGTCTTTATCGTACAGGGTTTTCACAGCTTAACACTACACTGACACAGACATAAAAGAGAGAACTACCTAAAGGCTGTAAATTAACGGGATTGTTGGGAAAGAAGCAAAGCAAATTCAAAGAGAATGTAAGTATTATGAATTAATATACTCTGGCCAGCTGGAAGAGAGAGATAGACAGACAGTGAAGAGAAGAGCATTGTGTGTGTGTATATATATATATATATATATATATGGATGTATGTGTGTGCGTTTGTATCTCATTCCATACAATATATAAGCATTATACCGTTATATTGAATCATTGATCAGTTAGACTAATGTCTTCCTGCTGAATACAGTAGTACTGATTGATGAGAAAAACTTCTCCCAAGCTCTCAGTGTAAATAAGTGCCTCAAGCAGACCTAACCAGGTGCCTGATTCCCCATGGCTCTTCGTTCTCCCATTTCTAGTCACCCTATCACAAACATCTACATACATTCATCCTGTTTATGTATAAGGCACCGATTATATATCTTTTATTTGATCACAGACCCAGGTAAGTTGGGAGGGATTTTTAAAACATAATTGTATTAAATATTTCACTCTAATTTTCCATACAACTTACACTTGAATATCCCACTAGATCTATTTCATATTCCTCTATATACCCACTGAACCCCTCTAAGCTTGCCCTATTATTACCAATCGTTTTGTATCCGAACACTTCCGTACATCCACACTCACTGGCATGAATATGTGTCTATATATATATTTATCCCAAGTTTTAATATATTTAGCGGTCGGTTGTCTGTCCGCTACTATACCACTTTCTTAATATACTAATGAAAGAAACATTACTCCCCCCTCTCATATATTTATTTATAATTGGAGATTCTAGTATGGTTGAGAGAATGGGGGAGGGAGAATGTGTGTGTATTTCGTTTTAATAATAATTGAGTTTGATGATATTTAAAATGAACTACTACTGTTGAAGTGTATTCATTCTATTCCTTGCGTGTCTATAGTCTCCTGTGACATTTATTCAGACAGACCTATTTGCACAATATACCAACCAGAAGAGGTTCCCATAATATGCTTACATGTGTGCATGTGTCTACCTATCTATCTATGTGTGTCTGTGGAAACCTTACGAGTCTAGTTCATCCTTTAAAAAACATCTTTCGACAGGACAATTACGCGGGAATAAAACATTTTATCTTCATTTAATATTACCTATTAATTAATTTAATTAAAGAGAATAAACTGGTTTAGTTGAATCTGCCTGAACGGAACAGATTCTGGGTGAGTGGCAGTAGAAATATCATTTGACACATTCTTTTATTGTCTATTATCTCTTCATATTTTTCACTTTCTTTCTCCAATGGTGCCAGTCTATGTATTTTTTTCCTTTGAGATTTCCCCTGATTTTATTAATTACGTTAATTAGATGCAGCTTTTCACATCAACATCACTGCGGCTGTAGTCTTCAACAAAATCATTATTACTAATAACAAACCTATGATTTAATTGGCAACTTCTAGTGACATTGGGTTATTGTTGTTACTGTTTATAGCCCCAGGTCAACAGACTGACACATGACCAAATACTATTCCAACCATGGCCATACCGCCTTTTCTTCAGGAGTAATGTATATCCCGTTCAACCTTGTGCGTTCTTATAAGACAATTGGAGTTATCTGAGTGAGATTTGGATATTATGTCTAGCACGTCGAGTGACCATGTAGACGCTCCATGATTAGTTTGTACCCTATTGGGCTTTTGTTGTTGTTTAACCACAGGCCAACTCTATTCAAGCAAATTTATGATCAAAAGCTTTCCAACACTGACTAATCCGTTTCTCTGCATAGCCATGGTTACACTATTCATCCGTATCCTTTCTTTTACAAGACTGTGGGATGTGATTGGAGGAAATTTAGTTACTATTTCCAGCCGGTCGAGTGATTGCGTAAAGGTTCCCTCATTAATTCCTGCCCGCTAAAGTATTTGCGGGTGGTGGTGATGAGTCTTGTAAAGCCCTTGAGTTTGCATTTCATTGGCCTGGTATGGTGCATTTAAGGCATGTCATCTTGTAGATCCCTGTGTTGGGACATCATTGGCTTGATGTGTATTTCATATCTAGGGCATATCATCTTGAAGACCCTGTACTGACACATTGGCCTGGTTGGTGTATCTAGGGCATGTCATCTTGTAGACCCCTGGTTGCGATCTCACTGGCTTGGTGTAGTGTATCTAAGGTATGTCATCTTGTAGATCCCTAGATCAATGGGACATTAACTTAATGGGATATAATCTAGGACATCACTGGCTTGATGTGGCATATCTCGGGCATGTCATCTTAGCAAAATCCTCGTTCCCTGCACATCAGGAAACATTTCCAGTAGGTTTTAATCTGTAAATAAGAGAAGCACTTGTCACAACACACTATACTCCTGCTACATGTGGTAGTAAACTTTATCTCCCTTCCATGGTACACATATACAGCTGGATGGACTGGGCCGATTGTTTGATGTATAAGTAGACAAAAACAGGACATGTGGTATGATATGAACCATTCATCTTTTGGTTTACTGTCCAACATCTTATGGAGCCAACCTAAAGTCACTGTTGGATATACCAGGATCATTATTAACAGCAGTTTACATCTCTCTATAACAGTGCCATGATAAAAGACATAAAACACACCCAGTATACCACCATGAAGTGGTTGGCATTAGGAAGGAGTTCCAGCTATAGAAACTATGCCAGAATGGGATATATGAGCAAGATGCAGTTATCTGACATGTCTAACTTCAGAACATAACAATCTGTCTAAAATGGCGATGATTATATATATATATATATGTAATCATCATCATCATCATTTTACATCTGCTTTTCCCTACTTGCAGGGGTGAGACGGGTCCTATTCAGCACAGCATCTCGCCACTTGTCACAGTCCTTCATCATCTTCACCATGAGCTTCAGCGATCTGAGGTCTGCTCTCACAACCTCCGCCCATGTTTTTATATATATATCTGCCTGGTAAAAGTACCACAGATGCTCTCTTCCTTGTGTGGCAACTACAGGAGAAGTACCTAGCTAAAAGTAAACCCTTCTACTTAGCTTTTGTTAACTTGGAGAAAGCCTTTGACAGAGTCCCCCCGCTCTATTATCTAATGGGCTCTTAGAAAACTAGGAGTGTATTAGTGGTTTGTGAAAGCTATACAAGCCATGTATAGAAGAACAGTCACCAAGGTTAGAATCAACAATGAATATAGTGAAGAATTTAGCATAAAAGTAGGTGTTCACCAAGGTTCCGTCATTAGCCCCCTCCTGTTTATTATTGCCCTACGCCTATAACAAGAGTTTAAGACTGGCTGCTCATGGGAACTTCTATATGCAGATTATCTAACTCTCATAGCTGAATCTATGGGAAAACTAGAGAAGAAATTCAAAACATGGAAGCATGGCCTAGAAGCAAAAGGCCTTAAAGTTAACTTGTCTAAGACTAAAGTTCTAGAATGTAGAAAGGAAAATAGGGCACAGATGCCCTCTGGGAAATGGTCTTGCTCAGTGTGTACGAAAGGAGTAGGTAGAAATTCCATTCTATGTCCCAAATACAAACTATTAAAGATATAGGGGGATCACAGGCAAGATATCTAAGAATGTAGGTTTTATATGTGACCGATGCTAAGGTGCAGTAAGTAGCAAGTGCCCACTGGATACTAGCTCCTTCAACTGCCCAGATGGTTCTATAGAAATAGTAGAGAGACACTTTCCGTTACCTGGGTGTCAAAATCAGCTGTTGAGAGGGTGTTCTGAAAGTATAGTAACCAGAGTTAGAACGGGATGGAAAAAGTTCAGAAAGCTAATACCACTGTTGGCCACAAAAGGTTTCTCTCTAAAAATGAAAAGCAGATTGTATGATACTTGTATACAAACAGCAATGTTACATGGTAATGAGACCTAGGTATTGTGTACTGAGGATCTGCGTAGATTGGAAAGGGACGAAACATGCATGCTCCGATGGATGTGTAATAGTAATATACACAAACAGAGAAATTAGGCAGAGAGAGGAGATTACGTTGATATGGTCATGTGATGCGTATGAAGGATGACAGCTGTATAAAAAAAAAGTGCAGGCAATCAAAATTGATGGAAGCTTCAGAGTAGGTAGACCCAGAAAAACCTGGGACGAAGTGATAAAAGCTGACCTTGCACACTTGCACCTCTCTAAGGCAATGTCACAGGATTGAGATCTTTGGCATTATGCAGTAATACAGAAGACCCGCCTTCCCTTGCGTATGAACTTAAACTTACAGTCAGTAGGACCTCTGAATCCAATGTACACCCCACGCCCCCTACCCCTTCTTACTTCCGCTCACACCACCCTTTCTCTGTAATGTTATGTTGGTACCACAAAACATCCAGCCCACACTGTAAAGTGGTCATGTAGGAGACATGGTAAAAAGCACCCAGCATACACTGTAAATGTGGTTGGCGCTAGGAAGGGCATCCAGCCATAGAAAACCAGCCACAGTCCTATACGAGCGAAACATGATCACTCGACCCAACTTGTCTCAAGTGGGACAAACCCGTCTAACCCATGCTAACTGTGCTTTTAGCTGTGTCTTCTACACGACCACTTTACAGTGTGGGCTGGATGTTTTGTGATTCCAACATAACTTACAGAGTAAGGGTGGTGTGGGAGAGAGGTTTAGAGGGTGTGGGGGTGTATATTGGATTAAGAGTGCCTACTAAGTTTAAGTTTATATATATATACATAAGCACGAGAAAATTGATGTAAAAATGGTAATGATATAGAATAGTGAATTTGGTTGCAGCAACATTAAAATAGTTACATAGTTGAATGTCATTAGTTTAAGGTGAAGAGAGTGGGAGAAATTTCATCATCATCATCATCATTTTGCATGGGTTTGACAGGTTGTCACATACTGAGGCATGACTGATCTGGTAACTACAGATCTACTGTGCTCATACACAGTTTTGGGTTTGGTTTTCTATGGTAGGAGGCCTTTCCTATTGTCAACCACTTTATAGCAAGCACTGGGAACATTTTATTGTGTCTCTGGCATTACCATTACAGAGTAGACTGAGTGCTTTTTGTTGTGGCACCAGCATTACTGCCTTACAGTGTTGACTGGGTGCTTTTCACCATGGCACCAGCACTACTGCCTTACAGAGTGGACTGGGTGATTTTCACTATGGCACCAGTACACCCCGCATTACAACACTAGAGTACTCAGTATGTCAGGCCAGGGAGATATTGATGAGATACAAAAAGATGTTTCTATAGTGTTGTCAATTGTTTCATCATTACTATGTGAATCTCACTGAGGACCTCTCGTCATGATCATCTTCAACATATCAGCAAAGACTGGCCTTCAGGTCCAAGAAATACTTCTTTCTAAAATAATGATATGATGGAAGGTTTTAATAAAAGGCTAAACATTTTAAAATGAGCAGTTTTGTATCATAAATTGATTGGTTTCAGATGGTTTGGTATCAAAATGGTTAAAACTAAATTGAGCTGTTAATGGGATAAAAAACAGTTGAACCTCAAGCTGACTCTTTCTTGTCTTCTGTTATTTTTTTTGTTTAGAGAGTGGGACAAAATGCTTTGCAGTATTTGACTTCAAATCCTGCCCCGAGGGTCATCTTTGTCATTTATCCTTTCTAGGCTGATCGATTATTGGGTTTGTTAGATCATCGAAGAAGATTCCTTGTGATATTCATTCCAGCTCTTCCTGAAGTTCAAATCCCACAATGGTTTACTTTTGAGGTAGACTTAATCTATCATCTGATTTAACACCACTATATGGCCTTTGGGCACCTTTAGAGGAGTCCTCTCTTCTTTCAACTCTTGGTCATTACCTTAATCCTGTTTGCCTTGAAAGAACAGAAACTACATGGTGTAGAGAGGGTATCCTATTCTAAAAACCCTGCCAAATTTTGTCTTCCAAATTTTAGCATGGTTTCTAGAGTTAGATGCCTTTCCTAATATCAACCATGTTACAGATAGTATTTTTCACTTAACAAAATGTTTTTATATCAAAATATATTGTCAGATTTTAATTTATATTGAAACCCTTTTAAATATGTGATTTTGTTTCATAGAACCAGAGGCTGGTATAAAAAGGGTTAAACAGAGGGTAGTAACTTTTGTGTCAATTAGCATTGCCAACTTGAGTTTAGAAATAAAGGTGCCTGGTTCAAATCCAGTATTGTATCATGTTCACACTCAGGAATAAGACACTGACAAAAGGAGATCAAACCATCCAAAACAATGTTTCATTTTTAACCCTTTCGATACCATATTTCTAATGTGTTTCAATTGATTTTGAAAATAATAATAAAAAATTCAGAGGAATTTAGTAATATAACTAATTTTCTCATTATTAAGCTGGTGTTCAGAACACAACTTAACAAACGTTCTTACCTGAAATTATTATGAAAGGTTTTAATATAAGTATGAACACTATAACCCGTGTTGCTTTCCCCCAATAAAACTAAGGGCAGTTTCAAGCAGTTTGATATTAAAAGGGTTAAAGATCTATTAAATAGTCTAAAACATTGTAACTGTATTAACAGTATCTCATCTTAGATATGTAGATATTTAATCAACCCAGATGTTAAGAAGATCATTGAGAGAAAACAGTGCTTTGATAGAAAGACCTAAAGTTTAAATGGTTCATTGATTCATCCTCTTCATCATCGTTTTCACATCCACTTTTCCCTGCTAGCATTAGATGGATAGGACATTTTTGAGGCAGTGTTTTACATCTGGATACCCTTCCTCACACCATTCCTTTTAATCACTTATTACTACATGCAGAGATATGGGGTTATCATTTAATGTCTATTTTCCATGCTTGCATGGGTTGGATGGGGTGTCTCATTCTGAGTGAGATGACTACATTTTACTCATGCACACTATTTTTTAGTTTGGTTTCTACAACTGGATGTCTTTCCTAATGACAACCACTTTACAGTGTGTACAGTGAGCAGTTTATCATGGAACCAGCACAACCACCTTACAATGTGGACTAAGTGTTTTTTGTTGTAACACCAACACTACCAATTTTCAGAGTGGTCTGAGTGTGTTTTATTGTGGCACCAATGTGACATTTCACAGAGTAGGCTGGGTGTATTTTATTGGGTCACCAGTACCTATTATAAATGGGATAAACTCTGCTAAACATATCCAAGGGCTGCATTTTTCTGTCTCTAAAGGCTTATATGCACAACTTGGTCAACTATTTTTCATAGTTAAAAACTTTGTTGAAACAAGAACTTTAAGCTAATATACATTCAAAATTCATAATTTGCTCAATGCTCCTCAAAATACAATTGTTTATTTACATACTGGCCTATAGATGAAAAAATGTGTCAGTTTGCTTTGGTGTAATTGGTGGTACAGCTGTACAGCTTACTGCAAGAGTGAGTTTGTTTCACAGGCGATGCTGTCTACTTTTCAGTCAAAAACCAGCGTTGAAGCAGTTAACTTTAAGCTGTCACATACATATATATTTCTATGTGTGTTGTACTTTTCCTATTTTGGTAAGGTTTTATTGACTGGATGCCTTTCCTATCACCAACCATTTTACAGCATGGACTGGGTGTATTATTCCTGCCACCAGCACTAGAGAGGTTGTCTGACCAGACTGAAGAGTCCTCTCTACCCTGTAACAGTTTTTATTCTGAGTGGCTGCTGTCCTAGACAGGTTGCCTACATTACAGCTTACGGAGCCCACGTCTACTCCATGCAGTTGTATTTTCTTCAAAGTCACTGCCCTCCTAGATGGGCTCCTTTCTGCATGGTTTATTTCTAAACTAAACAGAATCATATATGTGTGTTTTGAACAATAAAAAAAACAAAGATTTTTAATTATTTCACACATACACACACTAAATTGATACATATACTGAGAGAGAGGGAAAATTGACCCCTGAATTGGACTGGTGCTTTATTTATAGACCTCAAAAGGATGAAAGGCAAAATATAGGTCTGGTAGTATGTGTCATAACCCTACATATCAGAGTAGCTGTTTAGAGAATCTGGCAGAACAGACTCTGCTATGCCAAAATCCAAGATGATATGCAGTAACTTGAAGGAATATCCATTCAGTTAAGTCATTGTTTCAGGTTATTCCTCTGATTGCTCAGCCAATGATATATGTTTCACAAAATTTTACTTTTAGGATACTTCTGTTCTCTATTTTTATTGAGATATACTTGTGTGTCTTAAGAGTCAATTAAAAGGGTTGTAAAACATTGTCTCAAACCATCCTGTCTAACCCATGCCAGCATGGAAAAGTGAACGAAACAATGATGCAGATCATGATGAGCTTGTCAGCACCTGTAAAAGTGAGTCACATCTTGTGGGTGAAGATCACATGCTATTTAACCAGTAAGATCAACAGGTTTAAATGACTTTGCAGCGACTAATTAAACAGAGAATTTGTCACAGTAGATCACTGGAATGTCACGTTTCAACCAACAAAGTTCAAAGCAATGCTTCTACCATAGAAAAAATTAATCCATCAAATCTTGAACTGCATTTTAACACTTTCAACATGCTGACCTAGTATTCCAGTAACAATAATATTTGAGTGTATTCCACCATCCCACTATTCCATTCTGCCATACACTTCTGTATATTAAATTTTAGACTGCTTTCTACATAAATCAGCAATCATTTAAGTCATCGCTTTATCCTGGGTTTGTATATATAATTTTTTTGAGAATTTTTATTTAGATTTAATTGCTGAATATCATTCAATGATTTTCATGCAATTAAATCTAAATTTGGGGTTATAAAAGCATGTGGCCTAGTGGTTAGGGTGTTGGACTCATGATCGTAAGTTTTTCAGTTCAGGTCCTGGACCGGGCAGCATATTGTGTTTTTTGAGTAAGACACTTCATTTCACATTGCTTTTCGTTATATAACTGAGGCCGTTATCATTAAAGCATCCGAGAAACCTTCTATGAAATGCAAGGAGGCCAGCTAAACCTGAATAGGTGTAAGCTGTAATTTTTGTTTTTACATTTATACATTCAGAGTTGGAAACCACACACATAGTAGGGGTGGAGTCAATGTTCAGAAGCTTAAGAACTGTAAACTGGCTATTAATTTGGTACTTGAAATTTTGGTTATTACCATAGTTAGCAAACTAATGTGTGAAAGACATGTCACTAACAGAGCTGCACAGAATCTTGCAAAACTACAGAAAACATCAATATCACTGTTTAACATCTATTTTCCATGCTTGCATGGCTTATCACATACTGAAGCTAGACAGGTCAGATGACTACATCATGTTCATATGCTCCATGTTTTTGCTGTTTCCACTACTTGGTGCCCATCATAACACCAACCACTTTATGGTATGTACTAGGAGCATAGGAGCATTTTTTTAATGACCCCAGCACTACTGCATTACAAACTGGCCTGGATCCTTTCATGGCACCAGCACTACTAAGTCTTTTCCAGTACAGTATTAATGTGCATGAACGACGAAGTATGGATGAGCTAAGAGAGAATCTGGTATAAGGGGAATCAGATGCAGTGTGCAGGAAAAACTTCACTGGTGTGAACATGTGATGTGTGTGGATGATGATTGTTTGGTGAAGAAGTGCCAAGAAAACTGCTGTAGGAGACCAAGGAAGACTTGGCAAGAGTTTGTGAGAGTTGGTGTCAAGTTGCTGAAGCTCACAGAGGAGATGTCAAAGGATCAGGAGTAGACAGATGCTGTGCTGGAAAATACCTGTCCAACCCATGCAAGCATGGAAGAGCAGATGTAAATTTGTGATGATGATGATATCTCTTCACTTGTTGCTATAGCTTAAAGATCACCTTAGTAAAGTTCAGCCTCTTGAGATAAACCTTCCATACATCTTCCCATGTTCTTCTGTCTATGGCTTCTTAACACTTCTTTACTTAGCTGTTAACTTCCATCATTACATGTCCATATCAATGCAGTCGTCTCTCTTACACACTGCATCTGATTCCTCTTATACCTACTAGTTCTTGCACTTCATCTATGTTCTTCTATTGTTCAGGCACAGTAACATTAGACATCCAGAGAACATGCTCCACACAAATATTTCCACCTTTTACACATGCTCTCCATTCAATACCCATGTTTTGCTACCAGGCAATATTACACTTCATAAACAAATGCCTGATACAATCTGCTTGTCACTCACAGAGTGAATAATTTTGTTGCCAGTAGAAGTAATAAGTCATCATTATCATTATCATCATCATCATCTTATGTCTATTTTTTTATGCTTGCATGGGTTTGACAGGTTGTCACATTCTTAGGCCAGACATGTCAGATGACTGCACCTTGCTCATACATGGTTCCTGTGGCAGGATGCCCTTCCTAATGCCAACCACGTCACTGTGTGTACTAGATGTGTTTTATCATGTCACTGCCACTACCACCTGTCAGGGTGGGTGAGTACTTTTATTGTAGCATCAGAACTACAATTTTACTCTGGGTGCATTTATAGTGGCACCAACATTGCCAATTTACAGTGTGGGCTGAGTGCATTTCAATAAAACCATATACTCATTAAGTCTCTGAACATATTCTATTTTTGTCTTCTAGGTAACAGACACTGTCGGCTACTTTTAGGGAGCCTTCCATCATTTATGAGATTTCTTTTTCATGAGTACTCTTAGTGCATATACCGTCTTTGGTTCTGCTGCATACATCGTCTTTCTTCTCACTGCATCTCTTGTATACCCATAGTTTACATTGGGTACACAATACAGAGTTCTACTAATTTTCTTGCATGTTGCATTGCCATTTTCCTGCTGTCAGTTGTTGCGTCCTATCTTCTTTGCTGCTAACAAATTTTTGATTTTGCTACATATTCTTTTACTTTTTCATGACCATATTTCTAATGAAATACATCATCATCATCATACGTCCGCTTTTCCCTGCTTGCAAAGGTGGGACGAGTCTTATTCAGCACTTGTCATGGTCCTTTGTCATCTCCTCAGTGAGCTTCAGCGATCTGAGGTGTGCTCTAACCACTTCCGCCCATGTTTTTCGTGGTCTTCCTCTACTGCGTCTTCTTTCTACTGGGATTTCTTGGCACTTCTTTACCCAGTGGTCATCCTCCATGCGCATCACATGTCCATACCATCGCAGTCTTCTCTCTCGCACACTACAACTTATTCCTCTTATACACAGTTTCTCTCTCAACTCATCTATGATTGGTCATCCATGCACATCCAATACACTCTATTTCCATTAATGAAGAATTTTGAGGGATTTACTAAAATAAAATCATTAATTATTCCATTACTATGATAGTAGTTTCACATATGGTTATTCCCGGGCACTGCCACCCATTACCAGAGGAGAGGATGATAGCCAAATATAAAACTTCGCCAACTACTTTCTTTTCATGCCAGCCAATGTCAAGACCTCTGGTACCCTGAACTACCATTTTCCTCAGCAAAATTGGGAGGAATACATGCTGCCTGAAGAAAGAGCTCCATGGGGTGGAGTGGTTGAGTCTTCAGGTGTTGCTGGCTATTCTTCATTGCAATGCCTTCACCAATTAACCGTGTGATACAGCTGAGAAATACCTCCTAGACTGGAGTATAGAGTTTGCCACTCCCTTGCCCTTTTCCTTTACTTTTCTATTTAATTTTTTTTCTGTCTTTTTCTTATATAAAATTATGTTGGAACCTTTCAAAATGGGTGTTTCATAGAACCAGAGCCAATTTTAACCAGATTGATGTCAAAAGAGTTAAGACCTCTTGAATCTAGGCCTTGCTTCCACATTTGGACTCTACTGTAATTCTTCAATAGATTCAGCTATGAGAACTAGGTCATCAAAATACAAAAGTCCTCGCAGACAACAGGCCTTGAACTTTTTTGTTATAACCTGGAAAACTATAATAAACAGGATGGAATTAAAAATCAAGCCTTGATATATGTGTGTATGTACATATCTATATATACATACATATATATATATATATATATATATGCATATAACTGCGTGTGTGTATATTACACTATCATCATCAGATATTTTACCATTTTTTTTAATCCTCTGTGTAGTATGAGTCAGGTCATTCAATTAAACCTTTATGATTAACCTCTTTTATTTGGTGTAATTTCATGTTACTTTAGCAATTAAAGATGTTTTAATTAAGTCAATTCTTAATCATTGTTTCTTCTTTTCTCTTTTTTCTTCTTCTTGCAGGTCTCTCTGTTGATAAAAATTTCACATTTGCAAATTCCTACCTGTGCAAACATTTGGAGATAATTCATAAGATTTTAACTCATGGTCTGACTGTATAAGTTTCCAAGTTGGACAAATCCTTGAAGAATTTACATCACATGGTGATCTTTGAATAAACCCTTGTACTCTTGAGACTTTGGAAGTTGGAAGTAGGGGTAGCCAGGAGATACTTACTAAATCCCCCAAAACACACAAAAAAACACTAAAAGACACTGAAAAATAAACACAAACTTCTCAAACTGACTTCTTCAAAATGGTATCACTGGGTTGACAAAATCCTCTACAGATAATATGTACATGTAATTAATTAATGAATGTGTGTGTGTGTATGAGTGAGTGAGTGTGTGTGTATTTGTTTGCATGTGTGAATTTGAATATGTGTGTGTTAATGTCATAAAATCTGACCATTTAGTTCTTTAGTTTATTTCAGCCTCGATGGACAAGGCCATGCTGGGGCAAAGTAATTCTTTCAGTGAAACTTGTTAATAACAAATGCTAGACTTGGCAGGGAGGCTTCTTCATTTTTTTATCTTATCAGACTAAACTTGTTCTGTACTGAAACAAACCTCCCCACACCCACATACACGCTAAACATTAGTCATGTATTCAGTACAGTCTGTGTACACCCCAATGGGGAAACAGTTTTTTGGAACTTTTGATTTTAATGGAGGTAAAAGTTACCCTCCAACCTCAGAGCCTGAGACAGAGAGCCCACCTACCAGTACTCCATCAACCAATACTGGGATCACATCATCAAGTAACACTGGAATTACTAACAGTATAAGTTTTATGAACAATTCCTACCAACATCATCACAGACAGATGTCCATACAACATAGTTTGGCCCACAAGAAACCATATCGATGTGATATTTGTCGAAAAGGATTTTCAAGAATGGCTAATTTAACGAACCATGAACGTGCATCAGCTGCAGGTTTGACTCAAACGCATTTCAGTTGTGAATATTGTACAAAGGCTTTCAGCCAACGGGATTACTTACGGATACATGAACGTGTTCACACAGGGGAGAAACCTTTCAAGTGTTCTATGTGTGAACGCTCTTTCAGCCATCAAACCATTCTACAGAATCATGAACGAGTCCATACTGGAGCCAAGCCATACAACTGTACAATTTGTTCCAAGACGTTTGCACATCAAACTACTCTTGTTAACCACCAACGTATTCATACTGGTGAAAAACCATATCGGTGTTCGATCTGCAGTAAAAATTTTGCTCATCAGACTACGCTTATAAACCATGCGAGAACACACACAGGAGAGAAGCCTTTCAAGTGTTCGATATGTATGAAAGCTTTTGCTCACCAAACAACGCTGATTAATCACCAACGTATCCACACTGGTGAAAAAACTTACCATTGTCCAACTTGTCTGAAGACGTTTGCTCACCAAACCACTCTTATTAACCATCAGCGTGTCCACACTGGTGAAAAACCTTATAAGTGTTCAGTTTGTGACAAAATTTTTTCTCATCAGACAACACTGACAATTCATGAACGGATTCACACTGGAGAACGCCTCTACAAGTGTTCACAGTGTGACAAAAGCTTCACACATCAAACCACTCTGAAAAACCACGAGCAGTGCCATTCAACTGAGAAGGCTTATAAATGTTCGATTTGCATGAAATCATTTGCTCATCAAACATCTCTGTTGAATCACGAACGTGTTCACACAGGGGAAAAACCTTATCATTGTACGACATGCTTGAAGACATTTGCCCATCAAACCACACTAAAGAACCATGAACGGACACATACTGGAGAGAAACCATTTACATGTTCAATATGTCAGAAGTCCTTCACACATCAAACTACCTTGCTGAATCACGAGAAGACCCACGTTGGAGAAGTGGTTGTTCCACCGGTATCGATGTCAGAGAATGCTGGCGGAATGGTATCTCGCACTACTGTATCATCACCAAACATATTCCACTGCACTATTTGTAGGAAATCCTTCTCACATCAAGCAGATTTGAAAAGCCACGAACGGACTCATGTCTCGTCTGTTGGCAACAGTAATAATAACGAAAAGCTATACAACTATGATGGCACTTCTTCCAGTAGCATCCAACCTCCCTCTGGGTCTTCTGTTTCACCTGGTACAGGTGGTGCTGGAGGTAGTAGCAGTGCAACTGGAGACAAGACATACTCTTCAACTTCATTGTCTCAACATGACTCAGACACCCCACCTACCACAAGCCTCAACTCCAAGTCCAGCTCACATTCATCTCACAATCGAGGCAGCAGCAGCAACAACTCCTCTGCCTCTTCTAATAGTGCGGACAAACACCACAGAGACCCCAATAGCCATCCATCATCTTCCCTTTCTCCGCGATCAAGCGGATCTCATCAGCAGACTCAATCCCATTTAAACCCCAACACACCAATGCAGATGTCATCCTCTTACATCCATCAAATGTCATCCCACTGGGACAACAGCTACAGTTGGCCCAGAGGTTTTCCAGTGTCTTCGGGATGGAGCCCTACATGGCCTAAACCCCCAAATCCTATACCTACATCAGTACGACAGAAAGAATTGACTTAAACATTTGGTTTCACTTTCAAACCACAAAAATCTCATTGGAATAGATATTGAGTCCTGTAGTTTATAAAATTCTCTTTTCACTTCAAACTATCTCTACATCCCAAAGAGATGTACTTAAACAGTTTCTTTCTATGATTTTTCTTTTAAATCACAAATGACATCAAGTCAAATACATACAGTGACACTTTCTTTCTCCTCATTTCTGTCATCCATTTCATTACAATGTTTTGTAAGAAACTCAATTATCTCCAAATAGGTTGTTACTCTTAATATATTCCAGGGCCTCTTTCATCTCTCTCTCTCGCTCTCTCTCTCTCTCTCACACTTGTTTCTACAGGAAGCAATTCTTCTTTTCTTTTCTCACTAAATATTTAAAATTTCTATATTTAGTGGAAAAGGTTTCATTTCTTATTTGAACCCAAATTGATCAGCACATTTATATAATACAACCTTTATGACAGCTGAGTAACATTCTCAACACATCTGTTGCAGCTATGTCACATTACTAGAAATTTGGTTAAAAAAGCAGTTATGGAAATAACGACAACCTAGAAATATGAATTAGTGTGGCTAATTATTATATATATGTTTTTTTTTTTTTTTCAATCGTAGTTGTATGTGATGGCCATCTTACAGTTTTATTTAAAGATGCCGGTGAAAGTATGAATTGATCAACAACAGCAGGATATCATAGGCATTTTTGCAGTCTTATAAAGCAAGTTTCTATTTTTTTAGAAACTGTTTTTTTTTTCCAATCTATTTTAAGCTTTATATATGCAAAATGTTATCTATCTGGTGTTCTGGGTAAAAAAAATACCTAGCTGTGTAGAGAGTTGATCTTGTTGGAAAGTGTAATGCAACACTTCCAAAATAATGCATATATGAATGGTGTGAAGCAAACCAAAACATTTTAATTCTTCAATGAAAACAACAAAAAAGTATTGATTCCATCAGCCCTGTAATATTCAACAACAAAATAGCTATTTTGATTAAAGTAATTGGGGTGTATCAACAACAATCTGGATGATGTGGGGAGGCAATATTTTTGTAGGAATCAAGGTGGATCAACAACACATACTGATTATGTGTGAAGGCAGTATTACTTTTTTGGTGGGTGGGCGACGTGTTGTGCAACAAATTCTCTCTTGTCTTTATGTCAGTCTTACAATAATTAAAACAGTCATTGACCTTTTCTAACCCCTTAACCCCACCCATCACATCTTAACTGCCATCTGATCATTTGTATACTACTACAGTTTATTTATATACCTTATCTATATGTAACACCTCTCTCTTGTGCATACATTCATGCAGTGTACATATATACATACATATGGGTGTATGTTATGTAGGTAACAGCTCCTTATTGTCATGTGTCTGGTTATTGGTGCAAACATCACAAACTAAACAATAGATATTTTAATAATTTTTCTATTATTTGAGATAATCATTTTTTTCTTTGATGGTGTCTCATTGCTTCCTTGGAGAAATTGTCCATTTTAAAATTGAAATTGCATCCAATTGGCATCATTATGGTTCGATCTAGTGTGGACTTCCCAGTGACAGAGATGTGTGGCAAGACTTATGAGTGAACTAGAACAGATGAAAACACTGTGTCAAAGTGGTGATTTGAAATCAGAGTCCTATCCCCACACTCCCTTCCCATAACTGCCATTTTAAATCACTAACCAACCCATCTATTGCTAATAGCTTGTATGTGGAAATATTTAAATGGTAGCTTGTCTTTCCCTAATCATTGTAACAGAAATAGAAATTGGTAAAGGTTTCCTTGATTTCATTAAGTTCGTTTCATCAGACAAAGGAAAACAAAAGGAAATCTTGCAAAAGTGTTATTTCTATGTCAGTACCACCATTTTGGGGTTTCAAATTTATTCCATCCTGTTGTTTACTAGTTTGATCAGTGTGTACTGCATCTTACCCAGTTCTCTTCCCACTTAGTCATTTCAATTCTTCAGTCGGTTCAGCAGCAGATTTTGAATTGTTTTCATTCTACAAAAGACTGCATATATATATGAAATCTATATGTATGTGTGTGTGAGTGTAGGTGGATTGATGGATGTGTGTATGTACTGCATGTAATCACTTAACTATATATTTTTTATATCACACACACACATATATGTATATGTATAACTTTGATAACTTTAGGCCAGTATTGGCCTAAGCCATGTCTAACTTAATAGCACCAGCTGGCAGTCTTTCAGATCATGATTCACACTTCAGTCATGTTTTGGACACCGTGCCCCACTTTAGTAAAGAGTTATTGTTTTTGGAGACATATCCAGGTGTAGAGGGTTTATCCGGAATTTCTGGGAGGAATTTGTCTAGAGACATTTTGAATTTTATGAAATCTGTTTCTGTTTTGATATTAAAGAGAGTGGGCCAAGTTGAGGTGATATAGTTGTGACTTAATGCTGTTATGAGATGAGAGTTCAATTTTTGTAGTGGGCAGCTAGCACAGGGACCAAGCCTTGGATTGATTTTCAAGTTGATGCTAACATCATTTGGGTAATGTTGATAGAATATTTTCGACATCATATAGATGATGTAGTGCTCACAGCAGCATTGGAGAGAGTATAGTTTGAGTTTTTCTAGTCGACCCCAATAGTCAAGGCCTGTCATGCCATCTATCTTTTTTGTAATTGACCTCTAGGGTACTTCAATTTTTATAATACTTTTTCATGTGAGGAGGTAATAATGGACATCAGTATCCAGAGTGGGACTGAGCAAAGGTAGAAAAGAGAAGGATGATGGTGTGGATATCTCTCAACTGGAAAGTTCTATGATTCCAGGAACATATAATCAACTTTGTTGATTATATGAGTACTCTAGCTTAAGTTGTTATCACCAATTACTCCAAGGTTTGAAGCGTTGTTGAATGCCATGAGGTTTCACCTGAGGGAAGAGAATATGCTAACTTTAGTGCATTCTTTTTTCCAAAGTGGATTAATTCAAATTTGTTTTCATTTTGTAGAACAGTCTCCCAGTCTGTTGATGACCATCTGGAGCTTAGAATCATCTGCAAAGATTCTTATGTTGCTGCGCCTATAATGTCATTGATATAACTAATGAATAGAAGTGGGCCCAACACAGTGCCTTGTGGGACACCAATGTTGGATAGTTTCTTGAACACGATGCTATAATCAACCCTTGCTGAAATTAAAGTATATAACATTAGTATTGGGGTCCTCTCACAAAGCCTTTAGGATGTCATCAAAGTAATGCAGAAGCCATATCAGGATTGCTGAAAATGGACCAGTATTGTTTCTGTAGTATCTCACCCATGGTTTATCAGCATTAACATGAAGAGTGTATTGTATATATATAAATAATAGGTATAAATTGAAGTTTTAGCTGTTGCACAGCAAGTACTATTCACTTTGTTTAAGGCAATCACAAAACACTCAATGGAGTGAAAGTTAAATACATTAGGTCCAGAGTAAATACAACAGTTATAAAATGTGACACCAAGAAAACCAACCAAAGGCACATATAACACAATGTCGACAGAAAGGTTTTAATACATGAATATATATATATGTGTGTGTGTGTTATATATGTATATATATACATTAGTGTATATATATATATATATATATTTATAGATAGATATATGTGTGTAAAGTAAGTAGGATTGAAGTCACTGTTGCAGTATATATAAACTTAATTGGCATATTACAATTGTTTCAGTGTGTGTGTATATATATATCATCACCGTTTAACATCCATTTTTCCATGCTATATATATATATATACACACATATATATATATGTATATACATACACACACATATATATATATCATCATCATCATTTTACGTCCGCTTTTCCCTGCTTGCAAAGGTGGGGCGGGTCCTATTCAGCAGAGCATCTCTCCACTTGTCACGATCCTTCATCATCTCCTCCGTGAGTTTCAGCGATCTGAGGTCTGCTCTCACCACCGCCGCCCATATTTTTTGTGGTCTACCTCTACTGCGTCTTCCTTCTACTGGGATTTCTATATATATATATATATATATATATTTGCAAGAGATGTCAACATCAATGGACCTGTTATTTTTATCTAAAGACATTTTTTCCAATTCCAACCCGCCCGTCCTCTCATTCTTTCTTCTGATGAAGGACTAGCGTCCTGCTATACCAAGCTTTAACTTAATATATCCCTTCCATATACTGTACCGATTGTGTTGTTATTTCTGTTTACCTTTTACATATATATATATATATATATATGTGTATGTTTATGTATCCATTTATCTATCTATACACACACACACACCAAAACACTACTAATATTTATAAATAATATGCATACAGATAACAAGAACATATCTGTAAATGTGTGTTTGCAACATAGGTTTATATCTACAACTTCCACAGCAATACACAGTTACTAATGTTAATATCTCATCTTATATACTTCTCAGAGGGGGCCACATTTCTTCATCTAAAAGCCACATATAATGTTGATACATACTCATGTGTGAGGGCCACATAGCTTAATTTAATAGCCACATATAATATTGATTTCATGTTTCAGAGGTGTAAAACACGAAGCAGCATAACACATTTTGCTATTACTGCTTACTACATATTTTAATACTATGTGTGTGTGTGTGTGAGAGAGAGAGAGAGAGAGAGACAGGAAACAGCAGATCCCACTATAAGAGTCAAATCATGTCTATCATTTGACAAGCAATCATACTACCAATTATACCAATATTATATAATATTAAGTGTCAAATTGGTAAATATAAACATCTTTTGTTGCATAAGTAAACCTTTTATTTTCCTCTCATGTCATATGAGTCTCAGAGACAATTTAATAGCTATATAACCACCAGCAGTTAATAAATATATGTGTGTGTGTGTAACTATAGCAGGTATTTATATATGCATTTATATTTATTCATATATGTAGATTTTGGCAATGTAAAGAAAAATTCAATATATATAAATGATATAATTCTATAAGTGTGGAATTGTAAGTCAGTTTAATTGAAAAAGAATACTCAATACATGTAGAATATATTTATTTGTACATAGCTGCTGATTTATTCCATAACTACTATTTTTCACTCAATGCAATCTGAAGTGAAAACAACTAATATATAGTTGATAAATGAAACAAACAAAACACAGAAGGCAATTTTTACCCAGTTATATTAGGTTCACGCTTAGTGCAAGTGGAGGATGTTTTGACAAAGTCCTTCTTCAGGAAAGTTTAGATAGGGGGGGAACACATACATGAAAGGGTAGTTAGGGAAGGGAATAAGAAAAATATATATGTATATATAACTGAAGCCAAAATTTTGATTAGAGGGAATACAAGCTAGACAAACTAAAATAAGTTTCACTCATATATATATATATACATATACACACACATTTGTGTATTGCCAATGGGGATGCATGTGTATATTGTTTGTGTAGTTTATTAGTGTGTATCATATGAGAGGTAATATCCAAAAAATTATTGTGTGAAGAGAAGAAATTTCTGTGACAGGTTTCAAAAGTTGAGTTGAGAATGTCTTGTCGAGGCCAGTGAAGAAATATAAAGAGGAGTGGGTGGTGGGTGGGTGAGTGTGTGTGTGTGTCACTAGGGATGAAAACTGATATAATAGTATTGACTGGCAAATTAAAAGAATTCAAAAGGTTTGTCATTGCAGGTCAGATGTGTGTTTGGAGTAGTGTATATTTTGTTTTTCATGGTGTTTTTGTGTGTTGATATATTAAGTTTGAATCAAAACTTCATTTTAAAATGCTTTTATTGAATATTCATCTTTACATATGATGAGCTCAAGATCTATATCAATGTGATAGACCTGACTCCAGTATTGATGTTTATTAGACACATGGACTCCATTTTAAAGTGAAATTTTGTCATATATCAAACTTTTAATATATATATATGCATAATTACATCCACATTTTTCTCTTTATAAATTTGTTAGATACAGTGAGGATAATGTAGTGCTTTTGATCTGATATTTTATGTATTAGACCACATGAACAAGCAAGGGGGCCTCTCATTGTAGCTACCCAAACTACCATATGGGCCTTTAAAAATACAGTCCATGTGAACTAGCAAAAGACCCTCTGGTTGTAGCTGCCAAATTTCCTTCTACACTCTGTTATGGTTCTTTAGAAAGCTCCAAATCTGAATGTTTGTTAACTGCAGTGGATTGGCAAAATTGTAAGAATACTCTAGTGTTTCAGTACAGCAATCTATATTCTGAGGTGAGCTTTGCCCATCAGTCTTCAATAAAATATTTTACTGGGTTTATATATATTCCTAAAAAAGCCTTCTAGATGTGAATAAGAACTAACAAAGTCTTTTTTTTGACAACAGTTCACTATAGAAATAACAAAGGATCCTCCATGTCGTCACTCAATCTACTGGAAATAGCTGCCACATCTGATAATTATATCTTACCATCTTAAAAATAAAGGACACATTACATAATGCAATCCTAGGTGTCTGGAAAAGAAAAGGTGGTATGGTCATGGTTGGATTGCCTTTGAGAATAGGTTTGGTCAACTATGCTAACAACAATAATCCATCACAGATTTGTTTGTGTCTATGTGTTAAGGTTTTCTGGCCTCCACAATAAAGTCCATGTATCTGCGGGTGTGCATGTTTATTCGTGTATATATGTGTATTTATACTTTGTGTAAATGTGATCTAGTTGGTTTTTATCAGCCATGGAATGATCTATCATTTCTTACATTTCTGCTGTGGTGGCATTCATTGATAGAGGCAGGAGTGAAAGCTGCACTGAAACATGACATAACATAGAACTAAGGCTTCCAATGATGACAGTATCCAAGAACCTAATTAACATATTCTTTATCTCACACATACACATATCATCATTACCATTTAATGTATATTTTCCATGTTTGCATGGGTTAGATGAGTTGTCATGTACTGAGGTCAAACTGGCCAGGTAACTGTGTCTTATTTGTACACTCTGTGTTTGGCTTGGTTTCTACAGATGGATGCCCTTTACAGCATGTACAGCGAGCATTTTATCAAGACTCCAACACTACCACCTGACAGGGTGGACTTGGTGCTTTTCAGTATTGCACCAACACTGCCATTTTTCAGAGTATATGTGTGTTTATATATATGTATATATTTTTGTCTCCATATATTCATATTTACACTGCTTAAACAGCTCTTGCTGTTTGTGTCCTGCACCGTTGATATATCCCACAGCTTAGCAGTTCAACAGGTGGGAAATTGAGAATAAGTACCATATGTAAAAATAAGTAAGAGATGGTGTTACGAATAGAATTTGGTTGTAGAATACTGCCTAAAAAGGTCTTGTCCTATTCATCTCATGGAAAAGAAAAACATAAAAAAAAAAATTGTGTGTGTGCATACATTAACTTAAGGGCCATTGGGGCTATAATTATATTTTGTCTCAGGTTACAAGTTATTAAATAGACATTATATATAACTGCTACTTATTTTATTGACCTTGGAAAGCTGAAAGGTAAAACTGCTACTGGCAGGATTGGAACTGAAGACGAGTACTGAGATGGTTACAGTAGTTTCCAGTTGAAGATATATGTGAACACAAGTATTTCACTGGCGCAATATTCAATCTACACTTGGAGGCTTCAGTTGGAATGCTAGATATCAATTTGGAAATGCAAAATGACCTAACATTTGTGTAAAGTATTGTCCCTTAAAAATTCATTTCTTTGAGAATCACTGGGTAGGGTGAGGGCTACTCCAACGAATTTTCCTAATAAAATCAGCTGATTGAATCGGATAGCTATCAACCTATTTGTGTTGAAAGTTAAGGGCTCTCAAAAGTCAATAACAAAGTGTTTTAATGAAAGTCCTTTAAGATTTGGCCAAACCAAAAATTGTTTCTGCTCCATCCCCATTTATTTTAGTCTTATTTAAAAAAATGTGTCTAAATTAGTTGCTTGTGCCAAGGATGTATGCTGTTTATGTAATTCACAATTAAAGCCAAAGTTTCAATATGAATATTGTAAAATGAAGCGATTCTCTGACTCTCTCTCTCTCTGTGTGTGTAACATTCCCCCATTTGTCAATGGTGGGGTATCTAGCAATAAAAGCTAACCATTCTTTTGTCTTTAAGGAGCTGCATTCATGTTTTATTTTAACCCTTTTGGTAACAACCTACCTAAAATCACCTCATTTTAAGGTGTTTGTATTTCAATTAAAACCTTCCATTGTAACATTAAATAAGAACATTTTGTTAAATTATATTCCAAACACCAGATTAATAAAGACACATGTTGATGACGATATGTGTATGTATATATATATATATATACACACACATACATAAATAGAAAATCATAGTCAAGAGGATAATATGATGGAATACAAACCCAAAGGGGTTTGGAGTTCAAATCTATGCCATGCATTTTCTTATGTATTGGAGACAGTACACTCAATACTACACACCTCAGTTCACACAGCTGTCAGAATGTACTTAAGTAGAATATTATCATATCATAGGACATGTTTCTCTTTTAGCTTCCTCATTAAAAGATTTGACACTAAAATAGATGTCCTGCTGTCCTCCCAGGAACTCTATTATCTCAATTCTCTCATATCTTAGATTACTTGTTGTTAACTGACTCACAGCTGCTTCTTCCAACTCTAAATTTTACCTAAGTAACAACATAACTAGAATATTTTCAAAGTTAATTGCAATGCAATCTCGGTGAAAGGTTTAAAACTTGTCTTCTGACACAAAATGACTTTATATAACTCTATCATCTCATGTCACTTGTCTTTCTCACATGATAAGCTGACTACCGCTACTGAGGAATGAAATAGCCACAGGTGTCTGATCTACTTCGCTCAGATTTAGAATATCCATAGGTGCTCTATCTACCTCTGATGAGCTATGGACTATCTATAAGTATCTAATTTTCCTCTGTTCAGGTATAGCATACCCACAGATGTCCAATTTTCCACTGCTGAGCTGTGGACTACCTGGAAGTGTCTGATCTATCTTTATTCAGGTGTAGAATACCCACAGGTATCCAATCTACCTCTGATGAATTGCGATCTACTTCTTTTCAGTTATCCTATCGACCTTTGTTGTGTGTAGATTACTCAAGGGTCTCCCAATTACTGATGGTACGACACACCCACATCTGAGCAATAAACTAAATTATGAGTTTCACCCAATATCTGCCTCTTGTAGGCATGGGGCTTACGCTCGTGTTCAATCTTACCTTTTTGAGTTGCTAAGTAGCCGTGAGAGCTATCCAGATTTAGAATATTTCTCTTAGAAATTTTCATGCCAATCAATGTCTGTTTACAAAAATCTATAACTCTGAATCATCTTAAGTCTAGCAGTACTGTCAAAATCTATACATCATTGATGAGATCTGATAGGACTGAAATATATCTTAAGTTATCATACTGTTGGAGATAAAACTCATTTCCAACTGTATTTAAATTTTAGGATTGTCTTCCCTGTCTTTCTTGACTAGAATCAGTCATTAAGTTAATGATTTATTTATTCTCCTCACTACAGATGTAATTTTTTTATTCATTTATTTTTTAAAAACTCACCACATTAGGTATGTTAGAACTGATTGTATTATTTATACCTAAGATGAATTCACCTCTACATCTTTAACATCGGTTGTGAGGTGCACTATATATATTGTGTAATGTCTTCCACAGATACATTATCAACATTTTTAGTCATATATAGCTGTCTTTTTTTTTTCAACAGGTATTTATCAGCTATCTTGCTCTAAGATTAAAGAAGCATAACCATAAAAATGCAACAGTCCCAAGTCGTATGGATATTTTCTTCACCCATGGCTTGTGGGACACAGTCCTCAGACATGCCTTCCAGAGTCCTATCTCAAATAACCATTTCCATATGATCTGGATGGATCCTAACCAAGGTTATGGATATTTTCCAACCATCTTTTTCGTCATCTACTGCCAAGTCTTCAGCCAGTTGGTTTTGAACCATAAAATCTGTCCTCTGACTCTTTTCTTAGACTTTTGGCACCATTATTTACTTTTTAGGAAATATGGTCATCAATAATAGCCATTTGTTCATTTTCAGAATCTTTCATCTTCAGGCCTTTGTTGAGCTGCAATCATTCTGCAGTTCTTGAGGATTTCACTCTTGTTGCTCTTCTCACTTTTCACTATGCTAACATTTACTTTATTATGGAGAAACTGAGTCTATGTGGTCACCAGACTTGCTGGATAGAGCAACTAAATCTCACCGAAATCATACCCTACTCATATCTTTAAAAAAAAGACTTTTGTATAATGTGCTCCTGATTTCCCTACACATCACAGAAATATGTGAGTCATAGCTAGAATATATTTGATGTATTAGATTAGGCTAACCTGGGACTAAACAAGAACTGTGGAGATGATTTCTTTAGAAGCTTCTAATCCCTTAAGAGAAGCAAAATTTTATCCCAGTCTTTTTATTTTAATTAGTGAACGATTGCTTTTCGTGATTGTTATATTGTGTGTATATATCCCTACAGAGAAAATCAATTCACAATTACCTTTCTCTCATTTGGTATGCTTTCTCTGGTAGGTGATTGCAAACAAACATCAAAGTGTTTCCGTTCTTCATCTTCAAACTATGTGCCAATTTTACTAGTACCAGCCAATGTAATGAAAAAAAAAGGACTTTAGGCAGTTGTTGCCCCTTAAGAAATTAGAAGCTTCTGTAAAAATCAGAGTTCCTATAGTTGGTTACCCATACGTATTCCAGCTCTATCCCGTCTTTTTCCTTTGTCCTTTTTAAAGATAGTAGGATGTAATTTCAGCTAGATTTGGTTATTTCGAGTGGGTCATGTAACCAAAATGAAGTTTCTTTATATACTCCAACTTTCCATAGTAAAGGGAATGTTAACATATTGAATTTAATGATGAGAAACAATGATTTATTTAGATCAGTATAGGCAGGGGAGACAACCTTAGTATTAATGCCAATAAAAACGATAACGTGCAGTGAGTCCAATTCACACTGGTAAGTGGAATTACTAACGTCACGATAAAATGCACCCAGTCCACTCTGTAAAATGTAGAGCTGGTACCACAATAAAACACACCCAGTTGACACCGTATAGTGTTAGTACTGGTGCCACAATAAAAATGCACCCAGCTGTAAAGTGGTAGTGCTGTTGTTACGTTAAAACGTATCCAGTACACGCCATGCAGTGATTGACATTGGGAAAGGAATCCTGCCAGTTTTGCGCAGATCTACATAACTCTTACGTTTGGTGGAAAATAGTTATTTTTCTTAAGGCTGGGGGGGTTATCAACAAATCTAAACTCTTAATTGCTCGTAATCGACTTTTTCCTGAAAAACGGAGTCCCTAACACTAACCCTAATCCGGGGGGAAAAAAGTCGATTGCGAGCGTCTAAGAGATCATATTAGTTGATGGATCTGTGAAACTCCGATGGTCTTTTTGCCCCCTTTCATATAAAGCTAGTCGTTTCCGACTGGTTTGGAAGTTATATTCGTGGATAGAACGTGAAAAAAAAAATCGTAGAGAAGACTCCGATGAGGGCAGGAGGGCATCCATCCCACCTCTCCGATTTCCAGGACAAAAGGTCGATTGCGAGCATCTTAGAGCTTAAATTATTTGATAGCACACGAAAAACCAAGTTAAACCTTTTTCCCCCACGGAAATCGAAGGTGTTCTTCGATAATGGTTTCTGATTTAGGCACAGGGCCATCAATTTTTAGGGAGGGGAAAGTTGATTAAATCGACCCCGTAAGGATGAAAGGAAAAGCTAACTCTGGCAGGATTTGAACTCAGAATGTAAAGGGACATAACTCTATGGTGTACGATGCTCTGCCAATCCATCGCCCTGTGTTTGATGTTTCTACTTTTGGCACAAGGCCAGCAATTACCCCATTGCATTACTGCTGCTTTATTTTATCGGTAAGGATGAAAAGCAAAGTGTTCGATAATAATAATAAAAAAAAAAAAATAAATAAATAAAACTATTGACATAAGGCCAACAAATTTATGGGAAGAACAAAATTGATTAAATCAACTTCAGATTATTTTCATATATGTCCACACGTGGTGCTGCTGTTGACGTGGATATTAATACTATTATTGTTATTATCTTTTTATGTTCTGAGTTCAAATCCCGTCAAGGTTAGCTTTGCTTTTCATCCTTATGGGGTCGATAAAATAAAGTACCAGTAATGTACTGCAGTCGATTTAATTGACTTTCCCCTCCCCCCAAAATCGTTGGCCTTGAGCCTTAATCAGAAACTTTTATTATTATTATTAGTAGTAATACTGATTATTGGTCTTCCTGTCCGAGATGTGTGCAAGGTGATGAAACCATCCTGCATGCACTCGTCGAGTGTCTGTGTATTGCTGGCCTGTAGATTTATGTCGAACACCAGTTGTCACATGTAGAACAGATCTGGCTATCAGCTGAGTTCGTTATGAAGATTGCCCTGTCGCCTTTCTTTAACCGAGAAGGGCAGGCAGTTTTCATCTGCCTGGTGACCATAACAAAAGATGGTCATGTGGAGGACATGTATGAAAGGGTTGAAGACAAGCACTTTCTTCTTTGATGAAGCCCTGATAAACTTTTTCAGGTTTCACTCGAAGAGGATAATCAGAGTGGAGAGGGAAGTGCTGCCTACCAACCAGAGTGGCAAGCATAGCCCTAGTGAATAGTCCAGCTGCCTTGCCTGTCTTCATATCTTTACTTACTATACTACTGCTAACTTATACAGCCAGTCCTTCTGTTGGGTCAAATTATCTTCATCCCATTCATTCTCCTCATTTAGTAGTCTTTTATAGTGGCACTTCCATGCTACCTTCTTTTCAGCATCATTGAGAGCAAGTACTCTGTTATCCTCACAGACACACTTCACCCCAATGACATCACAATTTTCCCCGACACATTGCCTCACAATCCCGAACACCTCACGCCTTTGGTCCTCATGTTGCAGAACATACTTAAATGTTTTATCTTCTGCTTCCCTTCTTGCAAAATACACTTGTCATCTAGCTTCTCCCCTAGCCTCCTGGTAGTGTTCTCTACTTCCACCATCTCACCATTCTTTCCATACCCAACTTTCGGCCTTAATTGTCTTCTCCACTCTACTGTTCCACCACCAAGTCACTCCCCTTCTGCCTAGAGACCTGCTTCATATATATCATCATTTTACGTATGTTGTTCTAGGCTTGCATGGGTTAGACGGGTCCTTCTCAGGGCTGCTGAAGCTTTTTCTTTCAATAGTACCAAATACTTGGTTTAAAAAATACCAAAATATACATAAATGTACCAAATCCAATTACATCAATATGAAACTCCATAAATGTTAAAAAAAGAAAAGAAAATGTTTTACATTTACTTTATATATTACTATTAAAAAGAAATGTATTCTTCCACACTTTGCTTGCTGTACCAGTTTCTTTTTTGCAGTTTGAGACAAAGTTACTGTTGTGGATGCAGCTTAATGCAGTCAAGACTGATGTTAGCAGGGAATTTAATGTTGATGGTTTTAAAGCATTGCAATTTTTTGTTATGTTGTTTTGAAGAGAAAAAAAACCTCTTTCTTCAGCTGCTGAAGAATGTGGCAATGAAAGAAGTTACATCATGAACTTAGACAGTAATGAGTAACAATATATCATCACATTTTTCTTGAGAAAGAAGAAACCAGTGTTTCTCAGGCTCATTTTGTGCATTAAGTGATACATCTTGCAGAGTCAATTCCCTCCATTCTTTATTTATTTGTTCATATTGGTCTTCATGCACAAGGTTGGAAAATTTCATTTCCAATGGTATGATCGATTTTGGTTTACCTTCAATAACATTGGTTGGGTCTAAAGCTTCAAGTAGTTCTAAATTTGTAAACATATCATATGAGAAGTGTTGCGTCATTTTTTTTGAGAGGCACACATAGAAACTCGATATTTTTACTCAAAATTCTTGTAATTCCTTTTGAGAAATGGTGGTAGAGTTTTCTATCAAAGTACTTTCTGCACTGGCACCATAATAGATGTCTTCTATTTTAAGGTATGTAGAAGAATCATTCACATTTACTTTACTGATATCATAGTTTCAATAACTCTGTTTTGATGAAATTACTGAGAATAGCTTTCATTCCGGTGTTAATGTACTATCATAACTTATGAATTCTATGTTTCTGCCTGGAACCTCAAATTGAGTTTATCAATGTCCTGTAAAATATAAGCAAGAAAAGCAAAATACTTTTTGCCATGTGCACTCCCTTCACAGGGATTACTTGGCACTTCTTCACCCAGCGATCATCATCAATATACTTCACATGTCCATACCTACACAGTTTCCTCTCTTTCACACCACTTTTATACCTATTTTCTCCCTCAGTTCATCCATGAAAGCATGCTTGCTTCATTTATTCCTAGCCTTCATGTCCTCTGTATTCACTGCCATGCAGCATGGCACTTCGCCCACAGACATCATACAGCCGATTGAAATATGTTTATATTATTAATTTTAGTACTATTGGCACTCTTACTATCAATTGTTCCTGAACATCTACTTCATAGCCTTCCTTTCCTGTTATCCCACCTTAACTCTTGTGTACCCAAAATTTTCATTGTGTACATTGTATAGAGTTTACGCTACTCTTTTTCTACATACTAAGTAAGGCCACTTCCCTGATGAGATTGGTACCCTATTTTCTTTCCTACTTATTAACATTTTGGATTTTACTCTAAGGTCTTTTGATTCGAAGTTCTGTTTCCAAAGCTGGAATTTATTCTCTAGTTCTTTCTGATCCAGCAATGAGGACCAGATCAGCAACATACAGAAGTTCCCATGGGCAACCAGTCTTAAACTCCTCTCTTATGGTCTGGAGGACTAGGATAAACAGGAGTGGGCTAAAAACTGAACCCTAATGCCCTCCTACCTGTACCTTGAATTCCTCACTAAAATTACTTCCTATTCTCACTTACAGCTCCTTTGTGCATGGCTTGTACTGCTCTTACAAGCCACTCTGCTACACCTAGTTTCCTTAAGGGCCATTGGATAACTTCATCAAAGGCTTTCTCTAGATCAACAAAAGCTAGATATAGAGGCTTACTGTTTGCTAAGGACTTCTCTTCTAGTTGTCTTACTAAAAAGAGATCATCTGTGGTGCTCCACCCTGGCATGAAACCAAATCATCTCATCTAATTTGACTCTTTCCCAAATTAGTTGTGCTAGAACTCTTTCTGTCACTTTCATAACTTGATCTTTTAGTTTTATTCCCCATTAGTTGCTCCTTTCTAGAGCATCTTTTTCCTTTTAGCAATTAATGATTATGCTGCTGCACCAGTCATTGGTTATGGTCCCATTCTGTATTATCTGATTCAGTATGCTAGAGATTAGTTTGACTCCTACTTTCTCAGATGCTTTCAGCATCTCACAATTATCTCAAACAATCCCACTGCTTTACCCTTCTTCATTTCCTTGATTGCTTCTTTGACCCTATATTTTTCAATTTCAATAGCATATCTCTCTGTTAGGTCAGTTGGGAGCAGTCATGCTTCCTCCCATTCATTAATCTCTCATAGTAGGGTGGTGGATTGGCAGTATCGGTAGAGGGTCGGACGTCATGCTTTCCAGCATAGTTACGTCCCTTTACGATCTGAGTTCAAATCCCGCCGAGGTTGACTTTGCCTTTCATCCTTACGGGGTAGATAAAATAAAGTACCAGTAATGCACTGGGTAATTGCTGGCCTTGTGCTTAAAGTAGAAACAATTAATCTCTCATAGTAGCATTTCCAGGCTTCTTTCAAAAGAAAAAAAAATCCTCTACAATATATATATTTACTATAGTGATTTCTAATTTAGAGACAAGACCAGCAAATTACTTGAATAATTTTATTGACCTAGCAAGATTGACCTTGTGGGATTTGAACTCAAAATGTAAAAAATCAAGATATGGCAATGCCATTTTATCTAATGCTCTACCAATTCTGCCATTCCATCATTCTTTATATATAGCATTCATATTAACAGTTTAACTTATTTCTGCCATTACAAGCAGTTTCAAGACATATACACAACTGTTCCATCTGATGAGATAGATGTGTTTACGTCTTGAAACTGCTGGTAAATCAAAAATAAGTCAAACTATTAATATAAATACCTGATGAATGGTATAGAAGTATCAACAACTACTACAAGGCCAAATGTGATGCTCTAGAAACGAACAGTTACAGAAACAGCAAACTGAATGTAATGAAAATAATTTTAGGACAACTTAGGAAGAGGATTAGATTAGGTGGGATGTAGTTTGGATTTATGCCATGATAGAGTTCAACTAATGCCTTCTCTTTGGTGAGACAACTTCAAAAGAGGTTCCTAGTTGTGTAAGTACCTATACCTAATATTAGTTGATTTGGAGGGTACCACACAATTTAGTCAGGTGAGGTTTAAGAAAATTAGGTGTAGATGAATGGCTTGTGAGAGTAGTGCAAGCCATCTACAGAGATATTGTCATTAAAATGAGATTTGGCAAGAAGTTTAGTGGATAATTTACTGTGCATCAGGGTTTGCCTTTCACCCCTCTTCTATTTATTATGGTTCTCCAACCCATTACAGAGGAGTTTAAGACCAGCTGTCTATGGGAACTCCTGTATGCTGATGACTTAGTTCTTATAGCTAAATTTGTGAAATATCTATCGAAGAAATTCCAGATAATCATCATCATTTAATGTCTGCTGTCCCTGCTAGCAAGAACTGGACAGGTTGTCACCAACAGTCAGTGCTTAATCAGAGCCATTAACATCTCAGACAGGTTGGGGGCTCACATCTCACTTACATATGTTCCTACACTTTGCCAAGTGTATTTTATCATGACACCAGCATTAGAGTCGTTATCCTGTTTTTGACACAACTGAAGAGTTAGTAATAAGAGCATTAGTGAAATAAACGTTTACCAATCCAAGACAAAATCCATTAAATTAGTTGATAGATTCTGTTTCCCAGGTGACCTAATTAGCAGTGGAAGAGGTTGCTCTGAAAGCATAGTAATTAGAATAAGAATAGTAGGGTAGAAAAGTTTAGACTGCTGCTACCTCTGTTGGCAACAAAGGGATTCTCTCTCTGAGGGAATGATAGAGTGTGTGATACCTGCATATGTAGTGCAAAGCTTGATGGTATTAAGACATGGACACTGAATTTAGAGGCTATGAAAAGGCTACAAAGAAATGAATCAAGCATGTTCACTTGATGTGTAATGTTAGTACTCATGAATGAGGCAGATGAGTTGAGATAAAAACTAGGTATAAGTGGAGTCAATGTAGTATGCAGAGGCTATGTTATGATGTTATGATGTCCATTGGTTGAATAAGTGTCAGGACTTTCAAGTGGAAGGAAGCAGCAAAAGAGGAAAACCAAGAAAAACTTGGCCAGAGGTGATGAAAGCTGATCTCAGGATACTGAACCTCACAAAGGAGATGGTACATAAAAGAGATAAGTGGAGAGGATTTGTCTAACCCATGAGAGCATGGAAAAATAGATATAAAGCAATGATGAGGATATATATGTTTGTATTCATGTTTACATCAAAACTGTTTAACAGCTAGTCTCGTTTGTTTGAGCCATGTAACTTAGCAGTTTGACAAAAACAGATAGATAAATTAAGTGACAGATTGTTAAAAAAAGTACTGGGGTTGATAGAATCGTTTAAATCTCCAACAGTAGTACCCCTGTATCCCTCAAATTGCACTCTTCTTTTCTGAAAAAGTATACACTAAATGTCAATCTAGATATGCAATGTTCTATAGAAGAATGGGTTGGTCATAGCAGAAATATGTTTCAGCATAGGTCTGCTCAATGAAGGCTGACTTGGAGTTAAACAACAACAGTAGTTACGACATTTCACATACAAACAACAAATGAAATGTAATCTGCATAGAGTCCTTAGACCATCAGATAAAATGCTTTGCTGTATGACACTACAGCATCCCTACAACTCCACTAGGAGTCATAGGTTCATACATATATACAATCCACACATCATGTTTTTTAATACAGAAAATTGAAAAGTGAATTCAACTGAATTAGACACATTATATTGCTGGTATTTACTTTATCAATCTCATGCTGAAATAAATTAACCAAATACAAGTATGGTTGTGTGGACAAATAACAATATGTGCAGTAATAAACTCATCACCATCGTTTTTATGTTCAGAGTTGGTATGGGTTAGACAAAATGTTTTGAAATATTTTACAACAGCATGTCCTTCCTGATGCCAACCCTTTTAACCCTTTAGCATTCACATTACTCTATATATACTATTATATTTTCATGGTAAAGGTTTTACCTCGCATAATATCGAATCTATGAGATTTTGAAAGTATTTATTTTGAGAACAATACCTTAACATCAGTTTGAGCGGCCAGTTTCAACAGAAAAAGGTAGAGAATTCTGGCCGGTTTGAACACTAAAGGGTTAATCACTTCCTACATGCAGGGATATAGTGTATTTATTTTAATACCGGGATACACACTGATCTAATCTTTAACCCTTTAACATTTAAACCGGCCAAAATTCTCTCACCTCTTTCTGTTCAAACCAGCTGCTCATATTAATGTTGAGGAATTGTTCTCAAAATATATATCAAAATCTTGTAGATTCAATATTATGTGAGGTAAAGACTTTACTGTGAAAATATAATAGTAAATATAGAGTTATGTAAATGTTAAAGGGTTAAATATTCCCAAATTACAATTATGTTCAGATTTAACTACAGAGCAACAACAATCAACAAGGGAACCCAATTTAAGAAATATAAGCATTCAATAAATGTATAGTTATTAACCTTTGGTACTTACTTTTCTTTTAAACATATATAATTTCCTCTGATAGAGAACATCTTTTACATATCCGTTAGCTACATGACGCATTCACTATGAATATCTCAGAAGAGCTAACCTATAATAGCTGTACCAAATCAGTAATCCACCAAACACAAGCATAGTTGTATGGTTACGAAGTCTGCTTCAGAACTATGAGGTTTTGGGCTCAACAACACAGTGCACACCTTGAGTAAAATTTAGATGAAAATGAACAGTTTGTGGAAGTGTCTTTTTCTTGTGTCAATGTAATTTGTTGGCCAGTTTAACACTCCCATCTGAGTGCCTTTAGTAAAGTCCATTGTGTTGAAAACATTATGGCCAAGTTTCCAGTCTAAAACACTTCTTCACAGCAGTTTGAGGTCCTGAAAAGAGTCATGGGCACTAGCCCTACTTCAACCAGTCCCTTGAAGGCAATGAAAAAAACAATGACCACTGTCGTCTCATCCTTCTATTAATCCCATGGAAGCCATAAAAAGGATCATGGGTACTGTCCCGCTTCCCATTAATCCTTTGGAGGCCATAAACACTGTCCATCCTCCCACTAACCTCTTGAAAGGCATGGAAAGGATCATGGCCAGTTTTTACTCCGCTGGTTAAGCCATAAAGAAAACATTCTCTTTCACTTACCTAAATAAATTAGTCAATACTTTATATACCACGGTGTATGACCATATCATTATATAGCAAACATTATTATGACTTTGATGTTGTTCTTTGTTTCTCTTCTAAAATACTGAGAACCAACATCCAGCCAACCACCCGCAGAGAGAGATATTTAATTAGCTTGAATAACTTTAATTAAAGAAGAAACACACACAAATTTATAAACATAAAATGTCAAGAAAAAATATATATTTATTTAAACAACACTGAAGAAAAATTGTAGATTGTTGGACAGACGTTAAAGCAGCTATTTTTAACTTGTTCACTTCAATTTTACATGCCTGTAATTTTGTGCACTAAAATATTAATTGCCCTCATTTTTTTAAAGGTCAAATTCCACTCTTGGTGGACAATTCTTGTTGATATACTTGTATTCATTCAACTGTCTTTCAAGTAGATTCACTTTGAATGAAAATAAAATTCAATTTTAAATTCAAACATTCTGAGAATTTTAGTGGGAGAACAGCTTCTCTTAGTTCTTGATATCACCTATAAAGTATAATCCTAAATTTTGTTGGAATCAAAACTGTTAGCTGTTTCAATTAAAGAGGATTCCAACTCCCAATCAATGCAATTTTAAAGTTATCGTAGTATCCCAAAAAGCCACTAATTATTCTATTGGATAATGTTAGTCCAGGTATGAATTATCTGAAGGTGATTCTCACCCACATGATCACATGTTTATAACAGATATGTCAATATATTTCATATACTTGGTTGATTGACTTAATTTGTTGCCTAGTTTAAAACCATTTGCTGGTCCTTGCATGTCTTTAACTGACTCCACTATTGTAAGCATTCAAACCAGGTCTCCTGTTTGATGACACCTTCCTGTCTCAGAGGCCCTAAAAAGGGTCATGGACACAGCCTTCTCCTCACTGACAAAACGGGAAAAAAAGTTTTTTCTTCTGAAAACTCTTATAATAGACAATTCAACCAAAAATATAAAATAATAAATATATAAAAACAGAGGAATGTCTTGTTTAATTAACTCTCTTCCATTTCAAGAAAATATCTCCCAATGAAGTAATGATTTCTAATTTAAGCACCACAAGGCCAACAATTTTGGAAGAGCAGAAAGTTGATTATATCAACCCCTGTACATGAATGGTGCTTTATTTTATCGTCTCTGGAAGGATGAAAGGCAAAGTTGAAATCAGCAAGAACGTAATGAGCCAGAACAAACACTGTTACATAAGTATCTGATTCTATAACAACTCTGCCAATCAATTGCCCTCACTACTCACCCAAAGAAATAATAAAAGATTCAGATAAATTTGAAAATGAAAGATATATAATCTGAAACAATAAAATGTTCTCAGTATTTCCATAGAAATTAAACTAAATAAATTTTTTACAAACTACATTATTTATTTTCTTCACTGACTCCCAATCCACATATTTATTACTAAATCATTCTTTTTCCATTTCATAACAATGTCAAGCTAGAAAAATCAGTTTATATAGACGTAAACTATAAACAATTATTTAGTAGATAACCTGACACACACTGCACCTTAGTGTTGTAATGAGGTAGTGATGGTGCTTTAATAAAAAGCACCCATTCCGCCCTGTAAAGTGGTAGTGACATAGGCACGGTAAAATGTTCCCAGTACACCGAGCCCAAAACGGAGCATCAAGCAAGATGTGGCCACCTGACGAGCCAAGCCTCAGTACATGACAATTCATCTAACCCAAGCATGCATAGAAAATAGACATTAAATGGTGATGTGGATAATGATAAAAATAAGGTGTATATGAAGGTATATATATGTTTATGTATAATATACATATGTCTCAATAGTAGCCATGGAGATAGCTTGATATGATCCCTGCTTAATCTTTAACATGCTAGACAGTTTTATGAATTGCTTCCCTTGACACTGCATTGTGTATTAAGGAGAGGAACTTAATGTACCCGGAGCATCCAGATTAAAACTGTCATGAGACATAATGTTTATTGTACATAAACATATCATACATGCCTTCATATATATCTCTATTATGAATCATGCTGTGTTAGTACTATAGTTAATTAATCCCAGCCTAGTCAATCACACAACATGCAAATGAACTTTCCCAGCAGATGTTCTATATGCAACGCGTATACAAGGTATAACTTATTTTAATCTTAACAATGAGTCAGTAAACATCACTGATGAAGGATTAAAAGATCCTAAAACACTAGTCTAGCTTTCTCACATAGCCACTGAAATAGCTGTGTCATGATCATAGATTAAACAGTAACAATAACGTTTATATATGTTTATTATACATAAACAACTCATATATGTCTTCATATACACCTCTATTATGCATCACGCTATGTTAGTGTTACTACTAATTAGTTGATAATAAAGTTTATAAAATATACCCAATGAACTTTGACCTCCCTTTAAACTGTAATCCGATTATTAAGCTTAAGTGTATTTCTCAAGGTAATTTATCTTTCTTATCTAAAGTTGACCTCCCTCATTTAAACTTCCCTTAAAATCTAATCCAACTATGAAGCTCAAGTGTATTTCTCAGAGAAATTTATCTTTCTTACACCTAAAAGCTGACTTCCCACATTTAAACTCCCCTTAAACTGTAACCTAATTATTAGGCTCAAGTGTATTTCTCAAAGATATTTATCTTTCTTACATCTAAAGTTGATATCCATTCAGCATTTTTCTGAAGAAAATTTCATATCAAATAATTATGTTCCTGGAACTGTTGCAGCCAGCCATTGGGGTGTTGCTCTAAATGTTTGACTGTGTTCATCATGGCAGTTTAGTGGGCCTTAGAAATGCTTGGTGGTGCACATCTCTCCAAGGGTAACATTTAGTAGGACATAAAATTAAAATCAACCCAACAGTTGAGTGATTTAGGGCAGTCTTTAAACATCCCTTTTATACTGAAGTACCTTAAAGAGATAGCCCTCAAATATCAGATTCCTCTTCTCCAAAGTATAAAATCTTTTGAAACCTAAACATTTCTTTTTTTAGTTTGAAGATGATTGGAAATAGAAAAAAATATCTAAAATCTTTTCATCCAGAAGAAGTGGGGCTTGTGTGCGTCACCCATTGTTATTTCAAGAAAATTAAATCAAACTTTTGTACAACAGCACAGAATAATCCATTGCTATATGTGGTGAGATGGTTTGACAAGGATCTTATGTCTTTTATTTTCTCTTGTATTCTTTGCCAAAGTCCATGCCAAGTAAATATTTATTAGTACCTAGATTAGTGCTTGGCCCCAACAACAACTAAAATATTACAGCATATTTAGTATTCATGCTAGAACTGATTTTACAATCGCAATGATCCACAACTATTGTTGGAGGTGAAAGACAGCATCAATCTTGCTTGCAAGTTCAAATGTTGGACTGATTATTGATTTATTTAACAACAAATGGAAGTGAGTGCGATTGCTTCCTTATACACTTACTTGTGTACCACTCAGTTTAAAGTTAACCTGAGAGAGAGTAGATTGTTATTTTTTGTATGCAATATTGTGTTCAATCCCTTCAAATACAGAAAGTCTAAAATTGAGTTTAGACTATCTCTCTCACACACACATACATACACACACTCTCTCTTTTCATTTAAGAGGAATTTGGTCATTTTACATGCAGTAAAGTGCAGAAATCAACCTTTTTTTCATTTAAAGTTGGTGCTTTATTAGTCAGAAGCTTTCTTAATGCATTGTTTGTGTCCAAACTCTTAAATGCAGCACTGCAACTGTTTTACAGACACACCACTACATTATAGAAGAAAATTATAGTAATATATTTTTAGAGATTGTGCGATGATATTGGTCAAGATAGGATTGAAAATGTTATACCAAAAGAAAACATCTGGTTCCTGAGGAGGATGAAATCAAATATTTTTAAGTATTCATTTTTGCATGAGACTTCTTATGTTTCAATAAGTGACTTCCATCAGTAAACTTCCGGTCACATATGTCACAGCTGTAGGGTTTCTCTCCTGTGTGTATTCGCTGGTGTCTACGAAGGTCAAATCCTCGAGCAAACTTCTTCCCACAGACATTACATTCATGAGGTCTGATGCCAGTGTGGCTGCCTCGATAATGAGAATTCAGGTGGCTGATCTCGCCAAACCTGAAGCCACAGAGAGGACACTCATGTGGTTTTTCTCCTGTGTGGGTTCTGTGGTGACGAGTAAGATCACACTGTTTTCTAAAGCTCTTCTCACAAATATCACAGACAAAGGGTCGAATTGAAGAATGGGTTAGCATGTGAGCCTTCAAATGACTATTTTGGAGAAATCGTTTATCACAGAGGTCACACTTGAACCGCCGTTCACCCGATTGCGACCGGTTGTGTGTATGGAGATGGCTGCCTTTAGAATACAGATTCTGACAGATGTCACAAAAGAAAAGTTTGCTTGTTTCATTCTCAACTTTCACCCTGATAGCTCCTGCATTCTTTTCAAGTGGTTGACTGGGCATATTATTCTGACATGGTTGGCTGGTGGTGTTACTTTGACATGGTTGATTGGTGGTGTTACTTTGACAGGGTTGACTGGTGGTGTTACTTTGACATGGTTGACTGGGAGTGCTACTTTGACAGGGTTGACTGGTGGTATTACTTTGACAGGGTTGATTGGTGTTACTTTGACATGGTTGACTGGTGATATTACTTTGAAATGATTGAATAGTTGTATTGCTTTGAAATGGTTGACTGGTCATATTGTTCTGACATGGTTGAGTGGTGGTATTGTTCTGATGAAATGACTGAATGGCTGCATTGCTTTGAAATGGTTGACCAACTGTACTAGTTTGAAATGGTTGAGTAGTTACATTATTTTGAAATGACTGAGAGCTAGAATTGTTTTGAAATGGTTGATTGCTTGCAGTTGCAGGATTAAGCAAGTCCTTATTGGACTTTTTACAACCGTGCATCATAACATCAACATTCCCACCAGCATCACTTTCACTGAGGTTTGGTATAGGGAAAAGGTCCATTGTTACAAAGCTAAACTATTACCAGAACAACATTGCCAATTAAAACACAGAAAACAACTTGAAAGCTTGGTGCCAGAACTGTCTATGCTGTTGTGTTATAGAAATAGTTCAGTATTTATATATTAGATGACCATCACCCACTAATACATCTTTTATGCTTCTCCACTTTAGCTAAGATGATGAAATGAAAGAGAGAAAGGCAAACCTTTACAGGCTGCTTCCTCTTCTTATTTCAGGAATCCTTAGATTTTTTAATGCAATAAAGTTGAAGTAAGTGTAAATTCATAGGTTGTTTGTGTGAATAATCTCGACAGAATTCTTTTAATTATAGAAAAGAAAACCAACACAGCTCAAGTGTGAAGAGGTCTGTAAATACACACAAACCACTGTGACAGCTCAGTCATCTGAAAACAGAGGAAAATTAGTGAAATGAAATATTCCATAAAATTAAAATGTTTGAAATAAAGAGAATTATGTTTGTTGTTATTTTTTTCCATCGTTTATATATCCACTTTCCCATTCCCATGTTGGCATAAATTTGGACAGGATGGTTTGAAACAGTGCTTTACAGCCTGGAGCCTTTCCTGACGCTAAAAAGTGTACTAAATGGCCCCACCAAAAAAAGAAACATTTAGAGATCGCAAGTTCAAACCTTGTCACAAACATTTATATAGTTGTCTTATTAAGAACATTTTCTCAAAATTTTAACTATAACAACTCACACTGAAACATATAAAACTCTAATTTTTTTTATGCTGAACATCTTTCGACAAGGTTTGCTATAACATGATTGCTATATCTGATTTAACAATTGACACCACACCATGAAATGATCAATACTGTGACAGTCATTCATGTGCAAGATATCTGATCTAACAGTTTTCAAAACACTATCACTGATGTACTCCACAAAGGGGGAAGACAGGTTGCTGCTGAAAAAAATTGGTCAGGGACCTGAATTGAAGCACTTTTCTTGAGCATCGTCTGGTCAAGCAAGGTGTGACAGAAAAAAGTACACCAGCAAGAGAAACAATCCAGTGTCAAGATAACTATGAAAGTTAGCTGATTTGACAATGCAGGAGGATCCATAAAATATGAACCAATGCTTATTTCAGACTACATTAGCCAATGTATCCTTTCCATCTGTGACTAAATTAGAAATCATTATTATTAGCACCAAAGACTGGGTTTTGGATATTTTGTGCCATAATTCTAGCAATGACTGTTAATTCTCAAATGTAGTTAGGCTTTTATGTTCAAAGTTCAAATCTGAGGTTAATTTTGTTTTCATACTTCTGGGTTCGATAAGATAACATACTCAGTTAGGGGTATAGATTTAATATTCCTTTTATAAAGAATGATAAATGTGGATGTAATTATAGTAGAAGAGACTGAGAAGGTATTTTGAATAAGAGATTACAGTGGACAGAAACAGTAGTTATTTATAAACCAGTTTTGTTTATTCGCCTACACTTTCTTGAATCTAATTGTTCTGCTGCTGTTTTATATGCTAATAAAAACAATAATTTAATGAAATATTTTATGTGCAGACTGGTAAAACAAGATATATAAATAAGTATCAAATATGATAAATCAGACAAAGGGTAACAAAAGGGAGATGGTAAAGGGAAATAATCCGGTTCTTTCGGTATAAAGAGAGCAATATAGTATCAAACATTGATTATACAATGTCTCAAAAAATAAAAAAAAATAAAATGAGGGGTTGAGGGGAAATAAGGGGAAGTAATAATGCTATTTGTGTTTTAAACTAAACTTTACCTGTATGACACGGACGAACGAAGGGGCCTTTAAGTGGTTACTTGACATGCTAGAATTAGCAGACGAATTTTTATCAAATCACACATCTATTTTAAATAAACGTGGACACATTGGATAAACTAGTCATTGATATACAAATACGATTGAATGATTAAGACTGGAAAGACTTGGATCATAATAAGTATGTTGTATTGACATCGTTCGTTAGTCATAACGCATGTAAGCCACTGATACTTTTATTTCTCCACATGTTTAAAAAACAGTGACGTCTGAAACACCTTTGATACTAAGTTTACTCAATCCGAGACAATCGTTACGAGAGCCACTATGTAATCATTCGACCGGCTAGCGATAGTAGCCCAATCTCTCATATAATACTCTACTATTTTAAATATGTACAAGGATACACTGAACAATGTAATGCTTAGTATACAAAAAGGCGGGATGGTCACTGTCGAAACACCTTTGATCATAGGTTTGTTGGATCAGAGGTAGTTTGTGGCTAAACAACAAATCATCAATATTGAGGAATTGGTAGGGTGCCTGATAAAATGCTATTGCAGAATTTGTTTTAGCTCTTTACATTCTGAGTTCAAATTCTGCCTAAGTCATCTGTGCTTTTCATCCATTCTGAGTCGATAAAATAAAATACCAGACATGTACTGAGATTGATTTAATCAACTCTGCCTTTCTCCAAAATTTTGCTGGCCTCAAATCACGCTCTAGGGATCGCAATACTAGTCTCACAACTAAACGCCGAGCAAACATGGGGAGCACTATACGCTCCTGACCTGTTAGAAATAGCAGGAAAATCTCAACGAAATCACAGCCAATGCAACTTTAAAGACACTCGTTAGAGAATGAAGTCCTAGATATGCCTCACCCACCCACCTATTACACTCATAAACAAAAGACAAGATGGTCGTGGTTGAAATACCTTGGTCTGATCGATCAAGGTTTCCGTAAACCAAACATTAAACAACCCAACAGTGAATTCAGCCTTCTAAGTGGTAGCTCGATCTGCTAGAAATAGCAGCCGACTCTCCCTGAAATGACACCCTTACTGTCTTACAAAATAGGAAGACGCACTGAATAATGTGACCCCAAAAAACACTGTATCTGAAGATAATACGAAATGGTCACAGATGGAAAGTCTTTAATCATAGTACTGCTCGATTAGAACCAACCCGTGGCCAAACAACTGATTAAAGGCTGTATTTAATACTGAAACTCTTATCCCACAGAAATCTAGCAACTAGGAAATTAAACTGAAAAGATACACTATAGATTAACACATTCCTCCAAAAGGCATGTTATATGGAAATAGAATTATAATAATAGATGATTTTAAAAAGCTAAGAAAACTCGTTGGTGATTAAGAAAGACTACATCCTACTTTTATTATACATAATTCCTTTAATTGATTGATATTATGTGATGTAGCGATGTCCATACCTTCTCTAAAGACAACTAATGACAAAAGTGGAGCAGAAACTAAAGCAAAGTTATAAACCACAGTGCCCCCTCCACCTCCACGACTACAATAATAAATACCAATATGACTTTGTTTGCAATACAGTTGATTCTCAGATATATGCATTATGAAAGTTGTTTTTGTTTGAAAAGGTCTGCTACGTTCATTATAAAGGTCCGTCCGTTACAAAGCAAACGCTTGAGAATACGAAGAAATATGATTGCAGTTTAAAGATTGGTTAAGATAATTGAGAAACACGGTTCCAAAAGGCCATGTTACTTACTACGCAGCTTAGAATTTTTAACAACATGACAGAACAACACAAACAACTGATTAAAAAAATAAATCAAGGTTGATCTTACCTTGAACGGTGTAAAATATGCTGCAACGTTTCACAACAACTTCGATTTAAATAGGCAAGAGAATATAGTAATATGACGTCGATGGGTGGTGGGGTTAATATAATAAACAAGAAGTGTTTACATATAGAAAGACAGAAATAAGTGCTGTGAGGTTTGATTAAGGGAAGCAACACATTAGAGAAAGACTTGAAAGGTCATGTGAGGGAGAGACACGCGCGCAAATTAACACACTATGGAAGACACGAAAGGTCTCGATGAAAAATAAATGGTCTAATTATTCGTGATGTCAGTAGCCTGTTTATGTTGTTGTTTTAATCTAATTATTTTTTATTAAATTTTTTTTATGTAAATCAATTTGTATTTTCATACCCAGTGTTTATTATTTGAATATTATTGCTTACAATATAGTTTCTTTGTTGGATAATCAATTTAAATCACAAAGGTACTTCCGTAGATACGCCTTGTCATAAATTACTTCCCTTTACAAAATGCTTTTATTAAAAAAATTATTTTACAGTCTCGTATAGTCTTATATATATATATATATATATATTGAGAGAGAAAAGGGGGATAGTTTTCTCCTGTACAAAACTTGCCTAGTTTTCATTAGATGTACTTCTTCCGTGCATGACTGCGTAAGTGGCTATTGACCACCGAAAATTATTTGAAATTAGTATTACAAACAGTGCAAATATGTCTCATTTCAAGTGGTACAGTATTGTTTGTCATGCCTGGTGTGTATTTAGCCCAGCGCAGGTCTTATTAGGCGGCAACACTGCGAGTGTGCTGGCTTGCCTCAAAAATCATTAGAGAGCTTGCCCAGTACTCCTCGCTCTGGTGTTGGCTCTGTTGTTCACCCCTTCCTTTACATTTTCTTTAATATTGTAACATTAAAAGAATATATCTTTCTGAAAGAATCGCGAACAATTTATAATGTTATTTATGTATATATTTAAAACATATTTGTTATGTTATTCTACTGTAAATTTATTTATATGCTCTGTTTATGTTTTCATTCTGAAAGAATTGCAAACGATTTTTGTAATGTTATTTATACAACTGTGAATAAAACTAGACTAGTTGTAAAAAGAAAAGAAAAAAATTTGGACCGAAAGATGAGTTCTGAGATGTGAAATTACACGTTGAGCAGCTGAAAGATAAATCTATTTCTGTGGTTTAACAAAATGTTATTCTTCCACAGTTCTCTTTTCATTTTTGAAAACTTCTGTCTCCAGACCAGATCTTTTTTCACTATATATATTTCTATCAAAAGCAATAAATTCAACATCTATTTTGGTATATTCAAATCCTTCAGACTGGTTTTTAGCAAGTTTTTATACCGTCTTTTCTTTTTCTGTACTGTTTTCGCTTCCCAACAAGTAGTTCACCATAAAAAAAAACTGCTTAGGGATGCGTTCAGACCCCATCAGTAATAACTGACCTGTACACCTCAGCTGATTAAAAAACAGCAAAATTCGAATTGATGAGGTTCCTGCTCTTTCTAAAACCTCTGTATCTGGTGTAAATGATTTCCAGATTATCATAAGATTTTGACAGGCACTTTTGGTGAAAGCTAAGGATTTTATGTGGTGGTTGTAAACAATCCATGTCGCTAATGAATAGAGAAGGGAGGATAGTACACATGCACGCACGATAGACCAATAGTTTTGCGCTGATCTTACACGCTGATCTATCAATGCGATCAGACACGATTCCTAAAAGAACTAAAATACTTTGCTGTTTTTTTTAATGTGAGATACAATTTCTGTGTTCAAAGTTCTGTTTGAGATTACCATGCTGCTGAGGTACTCAAAAGAATTGGCAACTGTTAACCTTTTATCTTTCACATATATTTGAAGAACAGTAAGGTCCTGTCCTGGTGTGGGGAGATATGTTACTAGTTTTCTTAGCATTAATTGTTAATTCAAAGATGTCACAAACAGAAGGCACCATTGTCACAGAGTAAATAGCAAAATGTATTGAAGCATCAAGATCACCCTGCTTTACACCACTTTCCACAGCAAATGGTTCTGAAAGTGCCCTGGCAAAGATGATTATAGCCTTCGTATTTTTATGCAGTAACTTAATTATTTAAAAAAATGTATCAAGTCATCCATATTTTTTCAAGACAATCTAGAGTACATCCATATTTACAAAATCAAAGGTCTCACAAAGTCATATTTTATTCGATACACTTTTCTTGGAGTTGAAGAACAGTAAATATATCGATTGACTCCCTTAATTATTTGAACACACATTGTGATTCTGGAACAAAAGTTAGAACAATGTGTTTATTTGCTTGCTCCTAAAGTATACAAGCCAGCACTTTTCTTACCACTGATGGAAGAGATATTCTACAAAAATTTCCACATTGATTTTTGGACCTGATTTGAATAGTGATACAAAAACTGTATCTACCAATCTTGTGTGATTTCTTCATTCAAGTGAAAAACAATCAATGAGTGAAGCAGATCAATCATTTTCTCCACCACACTTAAGAAGCTCTGCATTTATGCCATCAATACCCTGAACCATATTGTTATTTAGTTTTCTTATTGCTAGTCTTATGTCCTCTACTAAAGGTCTTGATGCTATTTTCCACTCTGATGGGGCACTGTTCAATAGAATTGATTAAATATCAGTTGACTTCAGAAGACTTATTCAGAATTTTGGAGTAATGCTCCTCCCAGCACTTTTGAATAGATACATTATCTTTACAAAGTGTTAAACCACTTTTTGAGTGTCCAGCTGCAATGTTTGATGGTTCCGGACATATGTTCTCTTTTATAAAAGTGTAAAACCTACTAGAATCTTTCTAGCTGCTGCTTGTGCAGCACTTGCTTTCTCACACCAACAATTATCTTTCATTACGGCAGATTTTAAGTTTTTTTTATTGTTGAGATATTGAATAAGAAACTGTCCATGAAGTTCCTGTTCTCTTTGAAGCAAGTCACAAATTGTTACATTATTTTCAGCAAACCAGTCTACAACTTTCTGTCTTCTGAAACCAATGGATGTTGATGCTGCTTCTTAGAACTTGATTTTAAAATTATTCCATAAGTCTTCCTTCCCAAAGATGATGTCACTTATTACATTTTGATAGATTTTAAGTGAAAATTGAACAATTTTAAATTACATACATTTAACTTTTTAAGAAGTATTGGAGGTACGTACATATTTCTTAATTTCAAATGTAAGCTTATTTTGGCTTTATAAGTCTATGATCATTATCCATACACAAAAAATATCTTTTTGATCAGCTGTGTGGACAAGAACATAGTTTATAAGGTGCAAGTACTTAGACCTTAGATACTTATTTTTCTGTTTGAAAAGAGTACTGGAGATAGAAAGATTGTGTTCAGTACAACACATCAGGAGAACTTTTTAAGCCATTACAATTACATTTTCCTAAACTATAGTTCCCAAGAACTGGCCATGTCTGAAAATCGTTTCCTAATCTTATATTTAAATCTCTCATAATTATCAGTTTATAAGTTTAAGGTATTGATTGTTATATGTTTCCAAGTTCACTATAAAATAATTCTAGGGATTCTAGAGTATGTGACATAGTTGGTGTATATATATGCATATTGTAGTAAGAAATGTGTTATTCTTTAGTTCTATGCGACAAGTAATAATTTTTTTATGATATACCACGTGGATATTCTTTAAGTGACGATACAATTGTGTTTTTTATAAGAAAATAAACAAATCTTCACCTGATTATCTATGCATCCCTTCTAGAAGTCCTTTCCAAAAAAAAAAACGTACATCCACTTCCATCTCCAGTAAGATGCCCTATATCATGGAGACATGTTTCAAACAAAGCCACTATATTGATATTTTAATGTTTGAGTTCATGAGCAACAAGTGCTGTATGTTTTTCTGGAGAATTTCATTTCTTGTTCTCAGTAACCATGCACACAATCCAACAGGTCAAATTCATTTTATGATTATATGCCTTTTTTTACTTTGTATTTGCCACAGTAGCAGGATGACAACCAGCCCAGCTTGTGGCAGAATGAGACACCTGCCAGAGCCAGGCCTGTTCAACTTGATCACAAGACCTTGTCACTTATTGAATTTCATTGAGTTTTTGCATTTTATAAGGGTTACTGTCAACTTTTTCATGATTTTATGAGCCTAACATGTGCATAAGTACCTGCATAAACAATAGAACAATTTTCAGTATGATATTTAAAATGTCAAGACTCATACTCTAGAAATGGCTGGTGTTGAATTTAAACATTTCCTTCTCTAGATATACACACACACATATGCCCACTCACATGTGCACACATATATACATGTGTACACATACACTCACCCATACATAGTCACATATACACATACAAAATATATACTTATGTATGCACTATTGGATGGCTATAGACTCATGAGCTTTGTTTTTAATCATACAGTGTGGATTGGGCGCTTTTTGTTGTGGCACCAAAATGACAACTTTACAGTATGGTCTGGGTACTTTTTGTCATGTCACCAACATGACCACTTTACAGTGTGGACTGGGTGCTTGGCACCAAAATGACCACTTTGTGGACTGGAAATTGAAAATGCAATTGGAGTCTTTAAGGTTTATTTATAGGTTATTGTAAAGACTCCAATTGCATTTTCAATTTGTTTTTCCTATATATTTACTTGTGTGGGATATATTAAAAAAAACAACTTACATATATATATATAAAATGAATGACTAGGAAGGAGAAGTAGTTAATTAATCCATTGCTATACAATCATTTCAGTGAATAAAATTGTCAATGTGCATACTAGTTGATGGAAGTTATGCAACTACATACCACAAGCCTTTAAAAATCACATCTATTCTGCTGTCTATTCTCAGATTCCTATGGTTCAGCTGATAGAGACCAACAAAATATGTGCACACACCTCTACTTTTCCCTTCACACCTCTGTATACACACATACACACGCACACTCTTTTACTTACATATACACACACATTCCTCTTAGCGTCGTATGGACATATAATAAGAAACATATCCACACACACGCGCACACGTATAACTCTATATACAAAATGTTTTTTTTCGATTTCAGTTAGACGCGCTCCATCATCCACTTTTCTACAAAAGTATAACATACACAAAACGCCAGTATCAACAGTTTTCCAAGAGATGACAAAATGAATGGACCTGTTATTTTTCTCTAAAAACATTTTTTCTGGTTCCACCTGACCCGTCCCTTCAATCTTTCAAATTTCTCATTCTTTTTTCTGATGAAAGACTAGCATCCAAAACATTAAGACCCTCTTCCTGCTATTTCAAGCGTTAAACTAATATATTTTTTCCATATACTGTACCGATTTGTTGTTATTTCTGTTTACCTTTTACATATATATATATATATATATACTAGACCACTCATGACCCACTGGGTCATGTTCACTTCAAAATATTTTTTTAAAATCATGTTCACTTAAAAATAATTTTTAAATAATTAAAATATATACAGACATGTATATAATGTGAAATGAAACTGCAAGGCCCGTATATATATACGTGTGTGTATGTGTATATATAAATATGTTACACACATATATGTGGGTGTCTGTGATCTATATACACTGGTCAGAGACACACACACACATATACACACATATATATACACAACAGCACCATCAGTTCTCTCTCTCTTCCATTCTCCTTCTCTGTCTCCTCTCCCTCTCTCTATGTCTCTCTTTCAATCTAGTCTCTCACAACCACTATCTTTCTCTCTCTCTCTCTCTCTCTCTCTCTCTCTCTCTCTCTCTCTCTGTTTATGAAGGTACCCGGAAAAACCCCATATCTCAGGAACCCATGTACCGATTTACGCGAAACTTGTTTTATTCCATTTGTATTCCTATTTCAGGGTCAACTTCTTCTTTTGGCTGTATTACATTACAGACAAGCAAGCAAGCAATCACAGAGTTTTAGTAATATATAAATAGATATATATATATCCTATTATTAATATAGGAATATTTTCTCTCTGGACCCTCAAAGCTTCCAGTTACACGTGCACAATGAAAAAAAACAGAAGTACACATCCTTTCATTTGTCTATATATATATATATCAATCCATACCAGAATGGAAAAAATCAGAGTAAATAATTAAAATTGTGAGATATATATACTTATACACACACACAAATATTCATATATACATATATATATATATATAAGACGTAAAATAAGAAAATTATAAAAATTAACTTACTTACTAAAATTTCACTCCAACTAATTAGTTTCTGAAAGGGAATAAACATGGTTTCCAAATGGAAAGCATGGAGAAGCCGTTTCGCTATCAGGAAGTCTGTTCTCAGCTAAGTTACCAGGCGATGCGTGGACACAGGGAACTTATACAAAAATAATTCAGTGGATGGAAAAAAGCAAGCGTGGACTAAATTCCAAGACATTGAAAAAATCACTGCCTACTTGGTCGGTGGCAAATTCAAAAGAATCAATCACGTGACATCGAGGTTAATCAGTGAGGAGTGGGGTGTTAAAAAGACAGTAGCCGAGCCATTACTATGAACTATAGTAGCAGTTTTGGCAAATTTTTGCGCAACAAAATAATTTGGAGATAATTATAAAGAATTAGTATATCTACCAACATATATATATATATATATATATATTTCATTTCTGAATTTGTTTAGCAAGATTCTTTATATGAAAATGTGTGTTGAAACCAATATTATTATGCTTTGGGAGGGTCATGTTGCCAATAAGAAACACATGCACCAGTTGCTTTCACTCCAATTTATTATAAATTTAAGAATTTATAAATTTCCGGTTGGTTGGTTGGTTCCATAACCGGACGGTTGTTCATATATTGTCAAAGTTCTTTCGTCACACATTCTGTGACCTCTTTAGTGACTGGGGATTCTTGTGTGACGAAAGAACTTTGACAATATATGAACAACCGTCCGGTTATGGAACCAACCAACTGGAAATTTATAAATTTAATTTATAATAAATTGGAGTGAAAGCAACTGGTGCGTGCATTTCTTATTGGCAACATGACCCTCCCAAAGCATAACAATATATATATATTATTATTTTTTTTTTTTTTTAAGTAAACAGAGAACAAAAAACAGAAAAACGAAAAAACAGAAAAACAAATGTTATTATTATTAATTTCACGCTTGAGAGTGGGGGGTGGGGGACGACGTTTCGGGCATAAGCCCTTCATCAGGAGAAAAGTGGGTAGGAAGAGATTTCCGAGGGGGTGTGGGGGAGTGGGGGAAAGACATTTAAAAAGGGAGGGGAGAAAAGGGAGGGTAAAAACATTTTTTTAGAGAGTAAAAAAATTTTTTAAAATAAAAATAAAAAGAAACAAGTGGTGAAAGGGTGTGAGGAATGTAAGGGTGGTGGTGGGTGGATAGGGGAGAGGGAGGCGGGGGGTCAGAGCAGGGAGGGCTGAAGGTGGTATGTGTGTGTGTATATGTGAATGTGAGAGTTGGGGGAAGAACGAGGTTCCATGTTCAGTTAAAAGGGAAACCGGTGTGTACATGGGGTGGGGTGTAAGTCGGTTTGTGTGTGCGTATGAATGGAGAGGGGTCAGAGGGGGGTGTGGGTGGAGTCCGGAGACTGAGTGTGTGTATGTGAGGATACGAACATGTGTGGTTTGTGTTTATATGTGGTGTGGATGTAGGTGGCGTGTTTCAAAAATAATATAAGTGTTTGTTGGTGTGTATGTTCCTAAGGTATTTCCATGGAGTGTAAGACCAGATGTTGCAGATTCTACGTGCGGTAGGATGGATAGCTGGAGCGATGACCGGTGGTGTAAAATCCTGGTGTGGTAGTGAGGAAGTGGAGAGATGTGGGGTGCGTGCGCAACAGGAAGTGGTCAGACACAAAAAATTTCAGTTCACTGTCCACATAGTTCCTTACATCAGAATATTCTATCCTGAAATATAATTTCCTATAATAGTGGATCACATGACACTTCAGAACATGATAGATATGACATTTTATAGGAGTTAATATGAACCAAATATACTTTTGGAATAACTCTCTCCTACTGAAATAATCCCAACATGTCTTGGAGAAGAGGCCTCCCTTTTTAGAGTAATCCACACTCAATCGTATGTTACAAGGTCTACTGAAGCTTCCCTGTTATCTTTCAGTAAACTCTACACACTAGCAGCATTTATGTGGGTCACAATGAATCTAAAGTGCTGAAATAACCAAACAGCCTCACATATATATGTTTGCACATGTGGGTGGGTATATGTGTGTGTGTATATCTAGAGAAGGAAATCTCTAAATCTCTGATACATATAAACTCAAAGATCACCCCATTTTGGAAGGAAAGCTACAAGAATCTATAGATGTTGGTTCCAGTGTGACGTTATACAAGAAAACATGCAGTCTGGAGTTCATACACAGAATTATAATAACATTTAATAAATTTTGTCTTAGAGTCCTACTTGTCACAAGGTTTTGGTGCTCAGGCATGCCTTAGAACATTCTGGGTGGGTGCTCAAATTCTCTAGGGATTAAAAAAAAATTGATGTAATCACAGGTGGGAGCATTCATGTGGTTGCTGCCTGCTATGATTAAATTAAATTGTAGATGAGCTATACCCATGACCCTTGTAGTTCCACTCAAACTGGCGAGTTTGATGTAGTTGCTATTCTGTTTGGATGTCTGTAGGCATGACATGGCTAAGGAGGAGAGTTTTGGGGTGAAATTATTAGGAGAAAAGTGGTTAGTAGCTGGCTTGTTTATAAGATGTTAAGTACATGAGCTAGGAAGACGACACATGGTATGGCAAACAAAAAGAGAAGCAGTTTAATCATGTTGAATTGAAATTAATGTAAGAAGAATTTATTATTGTCAATTTCTTTTTTGTTCTGGGTCACAGGACCTTTTATACTGACCAACAGAAAAGTTTATTTTTGGTTTAATCCCTCTTAATGTGCAATTAAATTTCTCCAGTGCATTTGTTGATCCAGGTCCAACCTTAGACATGTAGTTTAGTGACATATTCCTAAACATTTCATATTCTATTAATAATTATCATTTATCAATGATATTACACATGTAATATAATTAAACTTAATAGCAAGCATTTATCAACCAACAACAGAAAGAGTGTTTCCAACATATATCAAATGTTCTCCCTTCTCTAGTGAAACTTTTTCTTTATACTATGGTAATACTATGATCAGGCAGTGAATTGGCAGAGTCATTAAAATGTCGGATAGAATGCTTTGCAGTATTCATTCCGGCTACCAGCACTCTCTGAGGTCAACTTTACTTTTCATCCTTTCAAGGTTGATATAAAATGTACCAGTACTGGGATCAATTTTTCCTCCATATATTTTTCTCAGTCTGTCTCTCTCTCCCTCTCTGGTGGAAATCTGTTGTGTTCAAATCTTGAGTGGGGATGGGTTCCGCCAAGTTTAAAGTACCCAAGATACGTTGTATATCATTACTGATCCATCAGGAGTTACGGGTATATACATCATCGTCATTATCATTTTCGTTTTAACATCCGCTTTCCCTGCTAACAATGTCATTATCACAGTCAATACATTTTTTAAAAATCTCAGTCGTATTCTTCTGAACCGGAGTTGGGGATGTTTTTAGTATCAGGACAAATTGCAAGTACATAAAATCCTATGAGGGTGCATCTGTACCAAGAATGATGATGAATCTTTAATTCTGAAAGTTTAGTTATACAGCTTATATTAAATTACAGTTTTGATCATAAGTCATACATTTTTTTTCTGCCTGAATTTTACAGACTTCATCTGTGGTCGATTAGTACAATTAATGAATTGCAAGTGAGAGTGCAAAAGAATTGTAGTTAAAACAGAAAACAAAAAAGAACGAACATGTTTAAATATAATGGAATATACACATATTTCTTTTTGTATTTCTTTTGCAAGATTCCTGTTGTTCAATCATTATCATCATCATCACTATTTTACGTCTATGTGTTGAAATTTGTTATAATTTTGGGAAGGTCATACTGTCAATATACTACCCCCACCTCCCAGTGTACCAGTTGAGTTTCACTTCAGTTTTATTATCAGTTTACCCTTTCATTCTTCCAGGGTGGATAAAATAAAGTACCAATAATGCACAGTGGTCTATTTAATTGAGTTTTTTTCCTTCCCTTCACAGTGCTGGTCTTGTACCAAATGTAGAAACAATTATTAGTTAGGTAACTAGGGCAGTAGATTAGGAGAATCATTAAAACGTCGAACAAAATACTTTGCAGCATATAGAGTTACAGCCCTTTATGTTCTGAGTTCAAATTTTGCAGTTGTCAACTTTGCCTTTCCATCCTTCTTCGGTTGATAAAATAACGTACCAGGAATGTACTGGGTCGATATAGTCGGCTTTCCCCTAACAACAAACTTTTGGCTTTCTGCCTAAATTAGAAATTATTATTAGTTAGGTAACTAAACTAATCTATTCTTTGGTTAGTTTAATTACTGGGTCGTTATTTAATTGTCATATTTGATAGTTAAAACTCTTTCGTCACACATTCTGCAACTTTCTCAAGGATTATTTTGCTCCTCTGTGTCTCCTCTTTGTTTTGATTTTGTTTTATTTATTCCATCTTGTTATTCTCTATGTAGTATTTATAAAGATTATAGTTGAAATTGAAAAAAAAAGAAAGAAAGAAACTGCTAAATGTAATGGAAATTGTATTCAAATTTTGTTCTTTCCGTTTTGCTAGCAACGTATGTACACAAACAGAAAATCAGTGTATGTGTACTATTGCAATGCCATATATACACACAGGAAATAGCACAGTTTATTCTAAATGGAATGAATATTTATTAAATAAGATAGTAAAGTTTATATAATAAATAGTGAAATGAAAAAGATAGAGAAAAAAAAAGGAAGAAAAAGATAGAGAAATTAAGAAATGAAAAAAGTAAAAGAGGGAATGAAGAAACAGACTGCTTGACATCCCAGCCTGAGTGACATGCTTTAGCTATGCCCAGCTGCCAAAATGGCGAAGGCATTGCTGGGGAGAATGGTCAGTGACACTCACTGTAGCAGCCACCCTACCTCACAGGGTTCCTTCCTCAGGTGAGCTTCAGTTTTCTCGATTTTGCAGAGGTAAGTAGCATTTCAGGGACTGACATGAAAAGGAAGTGGTTGATCAAGTCCCAGTATTTGGTTATTTTCCTCTCTTCTGCATCTCAGGTGGCAGAGCCCAGATTTGCAGCAGAAGCTTTATGGCTGGAGGCAGAGAGTTGCATCCCAGATTAGGGATTTACCTCCCTTGAATGTGAAGATAGTTATCCCTCCTGGGATCTTACCATCACCATGGTCGATATCAGCTGGCTCTAGTTATGATGGGAAGTCAGTCACATTGAGATTTCTTCTGATTATGTTGTTCACAGAGACATATTAAGGGAACTGACCTGCACTATGGTGGCAGGATAGTTAGTGCAGACCGAACTGGATTGTAGCGCTGAGAAGATATGTGTCATTTCTCAATGTTAGCCATGCCCCAGTCAGAACAGGTTTACTGAAAGACAAGCTAACCATATAATAATGAAAATAATAATAATAATAATGATTTCTAGTATAGGCACAAGGCCAGTAATTTGGGGGAAGGGGAAGTCGATTAAATCGACCCCAGTACGTTACTGGTGCTTTATTTCATCGACCCTGTAAGGATGAAAGGCAAAGTTAACCTCGGCGGGATTTGAACACAGACAGTAAAGGGCCGTAACTCTATGTTGCAAAGCATGGTGTCTAACTCTCCACCGATACTGCCAATCCACCGCGTATTTTTTAATAATAATAATAATAATAATAATAATGCTTTCTTTATTAACCACAAGGGTTGACACAAAGTAAGACATTAAGGACAATACAGGACAATACAGGACGGTACAAATGGGCATTTCTGCGTGTAAAAAAAAACAAAAACAGAGGATGTAACAAAACAAAAAGAAACAATGTAAAATTCCCCAATAGAGACTTCCAAGGGACATTCGTGGAGAAAGCGCATTAAAAAAGCCATGGTGACCCTGACCACCAGGGCAAGTGCCCTCTCCCAGTTTTCCACCTTCATTTTACAGGCACATACTCAGGGCCATTCTTCCCTCTCTCACCCATCTTTCAACAAAATGCTGGGAAGAGAGCACTTCCCTCTTTACCCTGATTTTCATTTTCAAATGAAATTTGAAAAAGTTAATCAGGGCATCACCGAAGAGGTAAGTGCTCATCTTCAGCCCTTTCAAATGCGTCCACCATACTATCTCTTTCGCCATGGCCACCAGACAGTTAAAAACTGCCTGCCCTTCCCAGCTAAAGGAAGAGGGTGGGGCAATCCTCACGATGGACTCAGCTAATAGCCGAATCCGTCCTACACACGACAACAGGTGTTCGACATAAACCCACAAGTCAGCAATGCTCGGGCACTGGACGAGTGCGTGCAGGACTGTTTCGCCGCCCTGCGCGCATCTCGGACATGCCCAGCTGACGGCACCTCCATGCCTGTAGAGTTTATCCTGAACTGGCAAAGCCCCTCGGTAGCACTGCCAGGCCAGGGATTTCTGGAAGTTGCCCTGGCCCGAAAGTTCTTCCGAAGAGATTGGCTAGTTGATTTTCATCGACGCCTAGAGTTTCCCCAAGTACGTCGTCACTCTTCCCCTCCACTAATCCTCTATAGAATGCCAAGGTGGAGTTTCCACTGATCACTTTGCCCAACTGGTCGAGGGCTGTGAGCGCCTGAAGACATTCCAGTCTCGAAGCGCTCACTCTCGGTCTTCGCTTGACCCAGGAATGCAGCTCCGTCAAGGAGACGAGCTGGGGAAAGACACGTCTAGCAAAGACACGTCTAGCAAAGACACGTCTAGCAAAGACACGTCTAGCGACCACACCTGATCACCGTCGAGGAAGAGGTGGAGATGTTGTAGCTTGAGCGCGTGTCTGCGCATCATCAACCACGGCATGCCCAGCTCTCCACATAGCGGGTGTTGACAGCAGATGAACTGCCTGACCATCGGAGCGTATCTCTTCCACAAAAAGCGAAAGAGAAAATGCTCCAGCGCAGTCAGGCGAGGCTTAGGACAAGGCAGTAGTAGATGACGGACGCGATGTACACATTCGCCACCTCCGCTCAACCTTTCAGGGATAGCTTCCTCTCTGCCCAATTCTGGGTGAGAGAAGCCACCCTGCTCGTCACCTCGTCCCAGTTTTTGTCCATCTGGAGGTCCGGACCGAACCAGACTCTTAGCAATTTAACCGGTCCGTCCGTCCAGTGCCCGACGACGCTGTTGGATGGCATGGACCTGCCTCTCCAGGTGCTGAGCTGCAGGCCCACCAACTTTTCCTGGTTGATCATTGCTACTGTCACCGCTTCGTATTCTCTTAGTGTAGTGCCGATTGCCTTGATGTGTTTGGCATTCGACACCACTACAGTGAGATCGTCCGCATATGCTGACACAGATCTTCCGCATCCTAGTTTGCGCGGGACCCCCCTCAACGTCTCCAGTTTGTGCAGTAATGGCTCAAGAGTCAATACGTACAAGAGGGACGAGAGAGGACATCCTTGGTGGACCGAGCGCATGATGTTGAACGGTTCCGAAAGGTGACCGTTCACTCTCACCACAGAGCAGATGTCGCTGTGCATGGCAGCTATCCAGCCTCTGAAGATGGGCCCAAAGCCAGCCGCCCTCAGGACTGTCGCCAGATAACGGTGGTCGACCCTATCAAAAGCTTTCGACTGATCTAAATTGATCAAGGACCTACCCGTGCCAGGTTCCCTAGCTACCCTCTCCACGATGTATTGCATGAGGTGGAGGTTGTCATGGATGGATCTGTCTGGAATGGCTCATGTCTGCACGTCTCCCATCAGACCACCAACAACAAGCACCAACCTTTTTGCTAGCACCTTGGCCAAAATCTTGAACTCTGTGTTTAGCAGAGTTATGGGCCTGAAATTATCTATGTTAACCCCCTTGTTCGGATCCTTTCTCAGCAGAGCCACTGCTCCTCAGCTCACAGACCTGGAAATTCTCCTGTTCTGTTGCCAGTTGCAGTAGACGTCCGCCAAGAGGCCTCCGAACAAGTCTGGCATCTGTACGTAAAGTTCATAGGGCACACCATCCAAACCAGGTGATTTACCCCTTGTGCAGCCAGTCATTGCCTCCCTTACTTCAGCGGCTGTTATCGGCTTTTCGCAACACTCCGCCTCAGTGGCCGAGAGCCGCGGCAGTCTGTTGAGGTAGGCACTAAAGTCCATCCCTCGATCTGGCCCGCCGCTGCTCCCCGAACAGCTGAGCGAAGTGTCGCTGAAAAGCTTCACACATTTGCCCGGGATCGAGTAGCATGCGCCCGTCGTGGTCCACCAAAGACCGGATCGTGGCTTTGTTGCCACGACGCGCCTCCGCCACTTGGGCCCATTGAATGGCTTTCGTCCCCTCGTGTCTGAGAGCACGCACCCTAGCTCTGACAATGCAGCCTTCGTGCTTTGCATTGAAGAATTGGTCAAGGGCCAATTTTGCTGCAAGTACGTTGGTCACGGTGCCTTTACTAACCGCCTCGTCTAATTTTCTAACTAGTTCTCCCTCTGCTCTATTTTTCTCTATTGCTAAAGCCTTATTAAACCTAATGGACTCTATTCTAATCGCTCTTTTCAGAGCAAACCACCATTTGTTGTTGACGATGGACCCCGTCAACACCCGCTTAACTAATTCGCTAATCCGGTCTCTGTAGGCCTTGCACGCTGTTAATGACGTGTTTAGTCCCTGTCTATGAAGCCTATCTAATTCAACCTCACAGATCACGAATTTGTGGTCCGTGTAGTCGACTATTTTGAAATGTGGGCAGCCTATGCTAGACCTATCTATTTCCCTATAAAATACTCTATCTAGATATGATTGGGATGACCCGATGCGGTTTATCCATGTCCCCATTGGCACATTCGGGAAATCCAGACGGTACCTGTCAGACAGTTGAAACCGTCTGAGCAGGTTTGCGAGGCTTTTACACCCTTCTCCCCTATCCGCTAATCCCACACAGTCCCAGCGTGCATCTAAGATCCTGTTCCAGTCGCCCACTAACACTAAAGAGTGGGACGTTCCAAGAAAGGTCTCCAGACACCGGAAGAAATCAGGCCACCCTGCTCCTATCGGGGCATAGACGGCCACTAGCCTGAAAGCTTGCCTGTCTCCGCTAGTCACGTTCAGCACCACCAACTTACCTTCTGGGTCCAGGAAGATGGCCCGTATGGCGAGATCCAAACCTCTCCGAAAAAGTACAGCAACTCCTCCCCCCGATCCAGGACGGCTGGGAGATGTGTACACATCGTAGCCGCAGAAGATCAGCGCGAAGGTTCATGCTTCAGAGATTCTGGTCTCGCTGATGGCCACCACATTTATGTTTAGTGACCTGAGGTCGTTGAGCAAGTGGCCCTGCTTCCGTGACAACCTCAGGCCACGCGCATTTATGCTACCTACTCTGAGTGAGGTCATGTTGAAAAGGAGTGGAAAAAGATGGTAAAGACCATTTACCTCACTTCTCGTAGAGGAAGGATGGTTATTCCATCCTTCTCACTGCTTGTGGCCTCCTCCGGAAGGATGTCCTTATAAATCCTCCTGGAGAGTGTTTGTTGGAAGTCTCCGATGTCCTTGGGGAATTTTTGTTTTAGTGTCGTGAACGTTTTCTGTGAGATGCGAGTGATTTGTATGTGTGGAGGTGGTGTGAATTTTTGGGGTGTTGTGTAGTCTTTTTCTGTGATGCTGGTGTTGTGTTGGATGTAGTGTAATAATTGGTTGTTGTTCAAATTTAATTGTTTCTACTTTAGGTACAAGGCCAGCAATTACCCAGTGCATTATTGGTACTTTATTTTATCGACCCCGTAAGGATGAAAGGCAAAGTCAACCTCGGCGGGATTTGAACTCAGATCGTAAAGGGACGTAACTATGCTGGAAAGCATGGCGTCCGACCCTCTACCGATACTGCCAATCCACCGCGGTTGTTGTTCAAATTTAATGCTGTGTATTGTGTATCGTTTTGGTTGTTTTGTTTTGTTTGCGTTTGTTGTGGGTTTTATTTCTGTTTCGCATTTTGGTGATTTTTGTGGTGTTGGTGATGGTGGTGTTGGCGTTAATGATGGTGATGGTGTTGGTGTTTGTGGTGATGGGGCTGGTGATGCTGGTGTGGGTGGTGGGATAGCTGTCTTAACTTTTTTGTTTGTTTGCTTATTTGTTCCCCCCAGCAATTTGTTTTTCGAGGGCGAAGGAAGAGGATTTTTTTCTTTTTTGGGTTCTTTTTTCCTGATACAGTTTCCCACTCCTCATCATCACAATCTGGCTCCAGTTGTGATAGGTCGGGGAGTGGAAAATCCTCCACAGGCGATGGTTTTGGTTGTGGCCTGGTGGATGGTGGAGGCGCTGGTGCTAATTCTGGCGCGATGGGTGGTGATGGTGTTGGTTTTGCTACTGTTGCTGCTACAGTTGCTTCTGTTGTTGCTGCTACAGTTGTTGCTGCCATTTCTGCTGCTGGTGGTTTTGATGGTTGAGTCACTGGGGTGGGTAGGAGAAGTGGCCTCAACTTTTTAGTCTGAGGGCAGAAAGCCTTTAGGTGGGTTCCTTCAGCATAAACGACACACCTAGGCCTTCTACCCTCAATGATTACGGTGAAGTGGCTGCCGTCATTGAGGTCTATCACCTCTGGAATTTCCTCAATGTTTTTTTGGTCCACTTGGATCAGGAGCTCCATCCCAGATCCGGACCAGTTCTCCTGCTTTTCTTTTGTTACCTTAATTATTTTCGTGTTGACCTCGATGCCGGCGAGGACGGCAGCCATTAGCCAGGGAATTTCGATGGCTGGCGGAACGTGGGTCACCCTGATCTTCACGAATCTCTGACCACAATAGCTTGGGACGAGTCATCATTTCTTAATGGGGCCATGGAGTGCTCTCTGGCTTCCTTCCTGTGGTGTTCCAAAGAACATGTCCACGGTTCCATACTTCTGCCCACGTCTGATGTGGGTTTTTTTCGCCCACACATGTCCCAAAGCTTTTTGTATTTGGGACTCGGATGCCCGTTCCACTCGGCGTGATTTTGTGTTTATCGTCCGATATGACACGGTGCAAAGGCGCCGATGCTCTATTTTATTAGATGGGGCGGGGTGTGAGGCTGACCCTGTACCCATCTTTTTTTACCATTCGCTTGGCTTCATTTAATTCATCCTGGTTTACCTCGATTGTTTCGCTTTTCTTGGCTGCTTTGGCAAACGACACATTTTGTTTTGCGCTGGTGTTGATGTTGTTGTCGTTATTCTCATTGTTGTTGTTGCTGTTGTTGTTATTATTATTTTTGTTATTGTTATTTTTAGTTTCAGTTGTGGTGGAGGTGGTCGTGGTGTCAGTGGTGTTCGGTGTGGAAGAGTCGATTCTGGGTGAATCCATTTCGATGTCACGAGATAATTTATTTTTTTTGTTTCTGTTGTCGCTGTGGTGGTGGTGGGGGTGGCGGCTTTAACACCTGCAGTTATTGGTAATGGCAGGAAATGAATGTCTGCATGTGATAAATTTAAATTATTGCCACTGCTTATATTTTTAGTGTTGGCAAGCGTAGTAATGTCTTGAATGGTGGTGGTGGGAGGTGCTGGTTTGTTAGGAAGGCTGTCAGCTTTGTGTGGCTGAGAGCCGTCCATGTTTTTTTTCAAAGAAAGTTTTTGTTTGATAATTATAAAAGTTAAAATTTGGGGCTCAAGGCCCCAAATTTTTTAGTGTCCTTTTCAGAAAGCAATATATGTGAACTTATAAACACTTAACAACAAAAATTTTCCATAACTGGCAATTTGAAACAACTGAAAACAACAAACCTTTTCGGAGCTCACGATAATACGATTTCCTACGTAGGTCGCCAATAATAATAATAATAAACAAAGAAAAAAGATCGTGTCTGATTGTGGATGTGGCCTGCCCATTCGGCACGAGAGTGCAAGAGAAGGAGAGGGAGAAAATTAACCAATACCAGGACTTAAAGTGGGAGGTAAAAAGGATTTGGAACTGCCATGAAGTCAAAGTGATCCCGATTGTCATAGGCGCACTGGGGACTATCTCCAAAAGTTTCCAGGGATGGTTAAAGAAAATCGGCCTCTTCACGCTTTTTGGAACGCTTCAAAAGGCATGCTTGCTGGGAACAGCAAGAACCCTTCGATACGTCCTGAATATCTGAGGCTGCAGGTAGTGGCTTGATATTCATTCCAACGGACTTTCCAGTTAACTAACATCAATGACTGAGATTCAAGGAATAATAATGATAATAATAATAATAATAATAATTGTTTCTACTTTTGGCACAAGGCCATCAATTACCCAGTGCATTACTGGTACTTTATTTTATCGACCCCGTAAGGATGAAAAATAATAATAATAATAATAATTTGGTACTCTTTAAATATTGTGGGGCTCCTGACTGAAGCCTTATCAGCACCCCAAGTTTATCGAATATGTCTAGGTGTACATTGTCCAATATGTTCTTCCTATTTTAAAATGGTAGGGTATTATTTGGTGGCTACCTGAAAGCGACAAACACATTCACCATAATCCATGCCTGCATGTGGATCCACCCTGCATAGTTTTGTCTCTCTAACATCCTTACTTTTCCATGGGAAAAAAATATAGTCAGATACTTTTTTTGACAAACCTCATATAGAAAAAGTGTACTTGAGTTTCAGCTGCAACCAATTGTGTGCAGTGGTCTAGATTCCTCAGATCATGTGAGGTATGTTTACTAAAATTATGCTGAATACATTTCCATAGGTGTGCCATATGGAAGTCAAATTGAAATTCTTTGAAAAGTTTGTCATGGTAATCTGGAATATTTTTTTCTGTCGCTCTCCTGGAGGGAAACTTTTTATTCAAATTCTTACTTTAAATCATATTTAAAACTATTTTTCAGATGTTGGAGTGGATGGTAAACATTTTAGTTTATTTCTAAGGATATACATTGCTAATGTGATTTAATTAATTTTGAGAATAAACAAGAATATTTAAAGATTTGTTCTAATAACTAGCGTGTTCATTAAGCTGGTGTTTGGAACATAAAAACATTCTTATATAAAATATTGGTGGAAGGTTTTAATTTACATAAGAATACATTAACACTGGCTGGCAGATTTATATATTATATAAATATAGAACAAAAGATAGTCTTAGGAAGGTTGGTGACAAAAAGATTTTTTAAATACCTCAACTTTCTCAGCTGTTGGGTGTATATATTTTAAGATCCTGCTAAATTTACATTTCAAAAAGCATTAAATATATTTTAAATTTAAATATAGATTATATAAATTTCCTCTGTGATAATTAAAGATTTGACAGCACTGTAAACATTTGTTTTATATCTACAACACCTATCTACAACAACCAAATAAGTATATTTAACCCTTCCATGACCATATCTCTTATCAAATACACTAAGTATTTCAATTAATTTTGAAAATAGTCAAGAATATGATCACATTTAGTAAAATAAATAGCTTTTAAGTTAATTTCTACACTTAAAATGTCTAAAAAAAAATACTCAGGGACAGCTGTTGCATGAAAAATGTGCAGTGCTACTTGATGTAATGAGCCAAGAAATTTTAATTAAAGTTATGCCTGTGTTGAGTGAAAAAAACAACAACATTAATTAATGGTTAATTCTGGTTATGAAAGTGATAATAGTAAATTGGTCGCTAATGTAGTGAACCAATAAATTTTAATTAATTCAAATTAAAATTATAATCTCACCAAATATAGTAGTATTTTGTGAGCTTATAGTTCAATCAGTTTAGTATTTCTCAAAGTAGAGATGAAACTCATGTTTGATTGTCTCTGTGAAGAAAAACACAAAAAAAGATACATTTATATGTCAGTATATTTATTTACAAATTGACACTGTTTCAATTTAATCATGTACTATTTCCATAAAGATGTGTGTTTATCATTTATTACAGCTATTTAGAGCACAGTGTAACTCTTTGATACCAAATCACCTGAAACTGCTCTGGTTTTATCATACTTAACTTCCCGTTTTTAAATATTCATCTTTAAATTATAACCTTCCATCAACATTTTTTTAATAAATTTTTGTTAAGTAATATTCCTAACATCAAAGTTAAAAGGTGACATTTATAATTTTTCCCCACCCCTCATATATATATACTCATGTATAAATCACACCTTCTTTCTCAAAAATACATATAAAACCAAAACATGACTTATCTACTGGATCTACAAGACCTCAATTCAAAATATATGGTACATTGTATGTAAAATGAGGGTGAAACTTATCATTTGGTGCAACTTAATACCAGTATGTATAATATTTTATAATTAATTTCTTTGGATTTTTAAAATTCTTATTATTAATTATGTTTAGGGAGCGTATGCTGGTAGAATCTTTAGAGTGGCAGGCAAAATCCTTTTCAGCCCTTTATGTTTTGCGTTCAAATTTCACCTGGGTCAACTTTGCCTTTTATTTTTCTGGGTTTGATAAAATAAAGTACCAATAAAGTACTGGGATCAATATAATTGACCTTCCCTGCCCCCAAATTTCTGGCCATGCGCCAAAAGTAAAAATCCTTATTACTTGTTTCAAATTTATGTATGCAGTTAAATTGATATTTCACAAGATTTCAAAATAAAACTGACTGAAGTTGTGTCAATGAGAATAACTAAATTTTATTTTATCAAATCAGTTTTAAAGAATTTTATTCAATTTGCAAAGAAATACTGAGAGAGTAATTTATTGTTTCCAGACAAATCTTTCATTTGTAAATTATCTCTCAAATGTTTCATTATTTCAATAGGGGGCATTTTCTTAGAATAGAAGAAAGTTGAGTAAAATGATATCATAGCAGTGAAAGACATTCCTCATTTTGCTTAAACTTCTTTATTTTTTTTCTTTCTTTCCTTTTTTTATAGGGTAAATTACTGTCCATTGTTACTGAATCTGTAGTTTTCCCACTGCTGGCTGTGAAAGTGGAATCTGCTTAAATTTCATTACACACACAAAATTTAGGTCATCAATAGTAGCACACAGTTTGAATGAATTCAAGTTTATCAACATGAATGGTCTACCAGGAGTGGAATTTGACCTTTAAAAAGATGGGGGCAATTGATATTTTAGTGCACAAAATTGCAGACATATAAAATTGAAGTGAACAAGTTAAAAATAGCAACTTTTTTTACTAAGATGCTGTAAAAATATTTAAGGACTGTCCAACACAATCTATAATTTTTCTGTAGTGTTATTTCAATAAATATATTTTATTCTTCACATATTGTAATTTTTAAAAAATTAAATCTATTGAAGATAAAGTAAATATTTCTTTCTCTGGTTGGGGTTGGCTAGCTGGTTGGTTGGTTCTCAGTATTTTAGAGAAGAAAGAACAACACCAATGTCAAAATAATGTTTGTTGCTATATAAAGATATCATGGAACACTGTGGTGTATAGGACTAATTTATTTGGTGCAATAGTTGTGAGGTTAAAGTGTTGGATTACTGACTACATGGTCATAAATCTTAGAACAGTAATTGTGTTGTAGCATCCACCAAAGTACTTAACTCTGCTTACTCTAGCATCACCGACTAAACAAAAAACACACACGCTTTATCCTACTTTACAAATGAGTGGTTATGATAAGCAGGATAGATCAGGGTTGAGAGGGTAGATGGACTAGTTAACATGGGCCTACTTGCCTCAAGTTGTAGTTCTTTTAATCTGTTGTTACTTGTATATACTTGTAACTTGTTACTATGTATATACTTGTAACTTGGTACATAATTCATATGTATTTAGCACTGATTACTAAACGAGGTAGTTTGAAATGTGGTTTATATTTCACAAGTAGTCAAAGCTTATTACTAGCTTTGCAAGGCCATAGTGATAAGAAAAGAAAGGTCAGCACCATGCCATCCATGTAATCCAGAAAATCAGATGTAAAAACAAATTAAACAAGAGAATCCAAATGATGATATATATCTCTGACAAAGGATTCTCCCTGAAATATTAGATTTTCCACTATCTCATGGTAAATCAATTTATTCCACTATTGAACTGTAAACAACAAAAGAATCATCCTACCTGTGCAAACTGTATAAAATTAATGTAAAACTGGATTTAAAAAGTTTCCTTAACTCTTGTTTTGTCGAACGGATTTTATCCTGAAATATTAAAGAATAATTAAACACCTCCAAGGTAACATTCCATCAACTTTATTATCATTATTCTTAATATTCAAAGTAGAAACAATTATTCTTAATATTTAATGTTCTATTTTCATTGCTGTAGCTCTCTGTAAGACACACCATTTTCTACACTTACCACAATGCTTCAAGCAAACTACATCCTAATATACAAATAAAAATAGTTTTCAGCTTTGAAATATGTTGTTTTTTTTCTTTAAAGATATTGAAAATTTGAAAACATTTATTCAAATTTATATGTGGCTCCAGGTTTGATTGCACTGTACAGCAATTATGTGTGTTCTACTATATTCTCTGGTTGTTCAATATGAAATTTAGTAGGTGGAAACTGCATAGAGCCATTGAAAAGCATGCATTGTGGTATTTGATCTTCGTTCAAATGCCCTTTGATTTTCATTCTTTCAGTCCAGAGAAGTGAATTAACAGAATTGTTAGAGTGTTGAACAAAATACTTTACAATTTTTGTCTCTTAACCTTTTCATTACTGTATCTCTAAGAACAAAACATTGCATATATGTTTCAATCAATTTTGAAAATAAACAAATTTTGAGGAATTTAATAAAATGATCAAGTTTTTCAATTAGTATGTTTATATTTAGATCATTTGTTAACAACAATTTCTAAAATAAAATTATGATGGAAAATTTTACTATACGTATATATGTGTGTGTGTATATGTTTATATAGATGTGTATATATTTATATATGTATATATCATGTGTGTGTGTGTATATATATATACAGTATTTCCCGGCATCGAAGATGCTATTTTTTTCATAAAATAAGTCTCGAAAATCTAACATGCATCCTGGAGGACAAAGGTTGTGTTTCTCAGAGTCATATTCTAACCCCAGAGGTTCTGCCCACCTTTCTCATTCAATGTTAGAACTAATGTAGGTAGGAAATGTTTAGCACTCCTAGATAAACACTTCCCCACAGAACATAAATATAGACCTATCTTCAATAGACACAGGTTGAAACTCGGTTATTCCTGTGCTAAAAATATGAAAGTCCACATCACCACCAACCCCAACTGGATGCTCTTGCAGAAGGCCGGAAACATGCCCACTTCAACAACAATGTAACATACCCGCAATAGTCTATGAGACTGAAGTGACATCTACTTGACCAAACCAACAACAGGAGGTCAAAACATATGTGGGTATAGCGGTGGGCCAGTTTAAAGAATGCTTCCTTAACCATCAGATGACCGTTAGATACCTGGATAAACGGTTGTCCACAAAGCTGGCAAGCCACATATGGTCACTCAAAGATGCAGATGTCAATTACTCCATTCAATGGAAAGTACTGACCAAATCTAGGCGATATGGAAGTTCTATTACATAATCTCTTGCAGAGATTATGTAATAGAACTTGTCTCAATTCAAGATAGGGTTTTTTTAATCACTGAGAAATACTTTTTACATAACAAGTTCCCAAAGACAATCAGTCATAAATTCTTGTGGCTTTGAGGTTAATAAACACGTGGACTGAAGACAGAACTATGATGGACACCTACTTGCACATTGAATTCTTCACTAAACTCATTGCCTACTCTTACTATGATGACAACATCTCTATACATTGCTTGCACTGCTCTCACAAGCTACTCATTTATGCCTTGCTTTCTTAAGAACCACCAGATAACAGATTGTGGTACTCTGTCAAAGGCCTTTTCCAGATCTACAAAAGCTAGCTGAAAGGAGCTGAAAGATTCACGATTCAACTATGAGGTGACAGCAGAGAGGAAAACCCATGATCGATGATCTGATGGTGTCAGATGCTGGAGTTTGTCACTGAAGTCCAGGAGATCATCAACAATTATCCCAGCAAGTCGATCGTGCCATTGCAAGAGAAAAGTGTGGATGAAAAGCTCATCAGGCTGGTGGTACATGAGGACATTTGCTATTTTTCATACAAAATGAGGAAGGGACAATTTCTGCCCAAGGCATTGCAGGAAAAGCAATTCAAACGCATCAAGAAGCTGATCAACAAGTTGAAACATCCACTGGAGTTAGACATGCTGTGGTTCTTCTCCGATGAGAAGAACTTCTGCCAAGACCAGAAGATCAATTCCCAGAACAAGAGTTGGCTTGCTGTCTCACTGAAGGGCATGTACAGAGTCATGCAGACAAAGTTCCCAGCAACAATCATGGTCTTTGATATCGTCAGCAGTGAAGGTGATGTCATCCTCCAACACTTTTTCCATGAAGGCCTCAGGTTGAATACTGATGGCTATATCCATGTTCTGAGTGAGGTGGTGAAGCCCCGGATCAACTGGGTAACTGCAGGGTGGTTGTACGTGAGGCAGCAAGACTTGGTGCTCTTCCATATTAGCCAGAAGACCCAGGCCTGGCAGTTGGAGAACTTCTTCGACCACCTGAAATTTGGCCTCCTAACTTGCCTAATTGCAACTCCCTTGACTTCTTTGTGTGGGGCACAGTGGAATGAGAGACCAACAGATTCAGTGGCAACACTAAGGATGAGCTGAATGCTAGGATCACCAGGGCCTAAGTCAAGAGACAGTGAAGAAGGCCTGTGGCTAGTTCCGAGGCAGCCTCAAAACTAAAGGTGAGTTCACCATATGAGATCCACAGAACATGTTATGAAGACAAACAGACTCAAGTTTGGCGAATATATCTAAAAAAATAAAAACACTGTGCTATTTTTTCCCAGACAGTAATCTTACAAATGAATACAACCTGAAACTGTAAAAAAAAACAAAAAAAACACAGGCATAGTGTTTGGACTATCTGAAATGGTCTGTACACTAATGGCCTGGTTTTTAATATAATATAACCATATCTTTGATTGACCACGGATCCAATAGGTTTCTGAAACTGTTCAAGTAGTTTTTATTGAAAACTTACCAAATATATTCAAGGTTATGATGTCAATATTATCATTCTATAGTAAGGCTAAATATATTTTAACCCTTTCTAATGAAATACAGTGCATTTGAATTAGTTAATGAAGAATTTGGTGGGATTTACTAAAATTACAAATTATTTCATTAAGGTGGTATTTGCAACATAAACAATTTTTGTATAAAACTATGTTGGAAGATTTTAATTCAAATAGGTACCCTTTACAATGAATTGTTTCCTAAAAACAGAAGCAGTTTTTGGCTGGTTGATGACAGAATTTGACAAAATTTGATGTGGTATTTTATTGTCTACTTCTATATTCAGAACTCAAATCTTGCTATGATCAACATACTTTTAAAAAAAAAAGTCAAAAGGGTTTTCATATGACCTTGAGAGAGAAGTTTGAAGCCCTAACCAACATTTTCTCTATTGACTGAGAAATGACATATTGAAGTGTGTGTCTGGTTTTTAACCTTGCTACTATATTTTAAAGTGTTTATCATTATCACCATCATTTTAAGTTCACTTTTCCATGTTTGCATGGGTTGGACGGGTTCCAGCACAGCATCCCTCCATTCGTTGTGTTCTTTGCTCATCTCCTCTGTGAATATTAACGATTTGAGATAAGCTTTCACCAACACTGTCCAAGACTTCCTCAACTGCAGCTACTTTATATAAAACTCTTTCATCATAATTCTATGTAAGAACCTTTGTTATATTCAAAACACCAACTTAATAATAACAAAGTGAGTTATTTGACTAACCCCACCACCAAAATAAAAAAAAATAAAAAAATTGACTATTTTCAAAATTATTTGAAAATCATAGGCTGTATCTTTTCATTAGAAATATGGTAATGAAAGAGTTAAAATTAAGAGTCAGGTGAGAAGACAGGCCGAACTGGTATATCACACACCTGCTTACAGTACCTCTTCCTTATGACAATCTTAGAAATCAATATGAAATATGACTTTATACCAAAAATAACAATTATTCAATAATTTTAAATGAGGTGGTGTCATTAGAACATCAGATAGTATGCTCTACAGCATTTGTTCTGGATCACTGCACCCTAGTTCAACCTTGCCTTTCATTTTTCAAGGTTGATAAAGATAGTACTATTCCAGTACTGGAGTGGATTCTTCCTTTATATCTCTTTCACACCTCTCCTCATGAAGATAGTAGTTGTATTCAAACCTGGAGAGGCATGGGCTCCGCTAGGTTTAAAATGTCCCTATGGTGCCCCTACAACTCCAAAAGGAGTTACAGGTTCAGATATATGTAGATTAATTTCAAATCCTAGATTCCCCTTTTTTAAAATCTAGGATTCAGCCCTCCTCAATTTGTGCAACCAGAAGATATATCTGTTATACATTTGCGGTAATTCCAATTTAAACAATCAATCTGGTGTGGCACCAGAAAAGATTGCACAGGTGGGTGAGGAGATACTCCCAAACCCTCAGTTGTCGGAGTGTTATGAACTGGATCCCATTGGGAGGGAGGATTTGCCTGTTGAAGCTTAGGCTGAAAGAAAGATCTCCCTGGGTGACACAAGTTTTTGCACCAAACAGAAAGCCCGAATATAGATCTTTTCTTGATGAAGTAATGGCAGTGTTAGATGTAGTTAAGACTGAGTTATATATCCTAATGGGAGACTTCAATGCACATGTTGGCACTGACCACATGTCATGGATAGGAGTGAATGGAAGGAACAGCAATCACAATCTAAATACAAATGGCGAGGCCTTATTAGACTTATGTTCTAGTATCAGGCTCTCTATTAAGAACACCTTCCAGCACAAAGACATCCATAAATACACACGGTATAGAGATCAATAATTGATTTTATTGTCTCTGATCTCATTGTTTAAGATGGAAGTTCGTGTTAAGAGAGGCACTGGATTGTCAACTGATCAGCACCTAGTTACCTGCAGCCTGAGACTATCAAAAGCCAAGAGAGCCCACAAAACTAGCAGGACCAGCTTGACCTACAGGATAAAGTGGAACGGTGATTACCAACATGCGTTTGATGAGTTCGCTGCAGAGTGATGTACGGCAGGATTGAAAATCATTGCTGTGAAGACCAAGACACTTGTCCTTTGATGGCAGCCCATGTAGTGCACTCTACATGCGAGTGAAGTTCCATTGAAGCAGTTAAAGTATCTAGGCGCAGTAATGCATTGGCATCCAGTTATCAGAAGGGAGGTAGGTGTAAAGGCCAAACTCACTATCTTCAATTCGGTATTACTAAAAGGATATGGTTGCAAATACAAACAGCCAGAATGGGGTTCCTTCGAAGAGTCTTTGGAGTAATGTTACTATATAGAGTGCGTAGCTCAGAGACTAGAGATGCTACTTCTCCAAATTGAGAGATCACAGCTGTTATTACAGACATATGGTAAGAATGTCTTAGGAAAGAATTGTTGGACAGATTTTACAGGCAAAACCAGCCAGCAAGAGACCTAGGGGTAAATCTCAAGCAATGAGCTTGCCTAGGGATCCAGCCAAATCAATTGGAGACAGTTGTTATTAACAAGGACCCGCTGGAAGGCAAGCTTGAAGACTCTGCCTCCATGACCTTTCTAAGAAGAACTATTATTAATATTTGTTTTTGGGGGTGAATATGGCAACAAACCTTTTGTATGCGATAAGCTGACAAAGGCACAAGGCTTCAAATTTGGAAGTCAAATAAACAACCTCAGAATTTGTTATAAAAATATTGACAAATATTAAGAAGTGAAATCTGTTATATTTTATGAAGTATAACAGAATATAATATATTTTACAGTGTGTAACGTTTTTAGGACCATTGCTAAATACATTTATTCAAGAATGCCTTCAGGGGCCACATATCTTTTATCACAACTTTTAATCTTTGCATTGATAAGAAGCTTGGTAAAGTTTAGAAATATTTGTTATCTGTCTACATATGTAGGTTCATATGTTAAGAATATAAAACATCAGCTAATTTTTTATGCATACACACCTGTGTATATAAATCTACATATATGTTACGAGTGAAGGCGCATAGCTTAGTGGTTAGAGCAGTAGGCTTGCAATCAAAAGGTTGTGAGTTAAATTCTCGGACTGAGTGATGTGTTGTTTCCTTGAGCAAGACACTTTATTTCATGTTGCTCCAGTTTACTCAGCTGAAAATGAGTACCAGCAATAGCTGGAGGTTTAACCCTGCGATGGACTGGCGTCCTGTCCAGGGGGGGAGTTTTGTACTCTCAGTTGCTTCACGCCATGAAACCGGGATAACACTGGCCAAATGAGCCTTCTGGCTTAAGACAGACTTTAGACTTACGGCCTGCCCACCCAGCCAGTTGAATGGCATCATCATATGGATAAATATCATGTGCTAAATATCAACAGGTATTTAAAATAGCTGAACTATTAACATACATAGATGCAGGTGTGTGTACTTTATACATACATATATTAATCTAAATCATTTGCTGAACAATACACACATATATATATATATTTGACTCTACAAATACTATGAGCCTTTCATTCAAAGCATGTTTAATGAATTTATTACACAATTTTTATAAAACAAGCAAATATATATATATATATTTAAACAATGTATGAAACTGAATTTTCGGCTTGTGAAGCACTAAGAATATATGTATGTGCATGGCTTAGTGGTTAGAGCATTGGCCTTGCAATTGACAGGTTGTGAGTTCGATTCTCGAACAGGGTGATGCGTTGTGTCCTTGAGCAAGACACTTTATTTCACATTGCTCCAGTTTACTCAGCTGTAGAAATGAGTTGCAATGTCACTGGTGCCAAGCTGTATCGATCATTGCCTTTCCCTTGGACAATATCGGTGGAGAGTTTGGCATTAATATAATGAAATGAAGTTTACAGTTCACACATATGTAGGTTCAGCTGTTCTTCACAGAGGCTGTATCTCATAGGAGCCCCAGTCCTATCATGAAAAGCAACATTATGATTGTGAGTCCACAAACCTAACAACTAGGCCACATAATATATATATCAAATTAAAAAATGGAGTTAAAGACTCACATTTACATATAGTGAAATGGTTGGCATAAAGCTATATGAAATATGCCAGAATGGAACATTTGAGTGACATAATCTGACCTGCCTAGTGCTAAGAAAATGACAACCTGTTAAACTCATGCAAACATGGAAAATAGACGTAAAACTACGATAACACATGCACACATAAAGGTTTGTGAGCACATGCATGTACACGTACGTAGAAGAAATCTGATACATTTATGGAAAAGAGCATCGAATGAAGGTTTTATTGAACAAAGGAGGCTGTGAGATTGGGGTAGGGACAGGGCTGGGTGTGGTAGAGATTTTGATAAAATTCCAAGGGAGTTCACAAATCACAGTTGTTTTTTTTTTCTTTTTCCCTTCTTCTGTGGAGGGGGTCAATAGAGAGGGTGAAAAGGGAGAACAGGTAAGTACAGCTGATGCCCAATGAAACACATCATTGTTACTAGCATAGTTATATGTTGTCTACTGGTGTATTACAACAACAACAGTAATAATAAAAATAATTCATAATAATAATAATTAAAAATGATAATTAAAAATAAATAGTTTTAAAAAAATTATCAAACATGATATTAATTGAAAAGTTAACAAGTAACATCATACATACACACACGCACACACATATATACACACATTTATAGTTATACAGAAATATATATACACACACACACATAAATATTGTGTCATCTCATATATAATGCAGTTTTTTTCAACTGCATGCAATAAAAATAAGAGGGGGTGGGGGTAAACACCTGCATAAACTTTCGATAAAATCAGGTATTAACTTCACCTTGTCCACATTCTTTGAAAAGTGCAGTTTATCTTAATTTTTAAAAATAAAATAAATAAAAAAAAAAAAGCATTATTTATGGGATGTCCCAATATATACATACACATACAATTGTGTGTGTAATTATATATATACAATAAAATTAAAATCTAAAAAAAACTAAAACAAAAAAAAACAGGATAAACACTAAAAAATAAAAACATACAAACAACAACAAATACACCAATTAAAGACAATCGCAGTGAATAGATAAAAAATAATTGGAAATAAGACAAAAATAATATAAACTAATCAAGATGTACATTAAAAGATGAAGGAGTCTGTTTAAATATTAGAATGTAGGAAGTGAACCCACGAACTGGTTGTTAACAGGAGAATGCATTCAAATCAGCAATTATCGGTTCATTATTATTATATTTTTCATTGGTTTGTCTCTCCATATCTTTAAGTCTCAATATCATGTATGTATGTTTTTGTGTGTGTGTGTATATATATATATATATGTATAATATATATATATATATTATATATACATATAAAAAAGCCACATGTACACACACATACATGATACACACATAATGAACAAAAAACAAAAATAAAACAAAGTAGAATAAGATACTATATGTATACATATATATATTATATATGTATACATATATATAATATATATATATATACACACACACATGAATCACTCAATTTGATATTGTATAACTTAATGTTTATCTTCTTCACAAACGTGTATGTGCATGATTTAAACATAAGGCCATATGACAAGTGAAATTACACATACACACATATGAGTGTGTGTATATATATATATACAGTATCTGATATAAGTTTTCCTACAATAACAACAGTAAAATAATTAATGATTTTAATAGTAATAACCAATCAAATTTACTGTATATTTTTCGTTACTCATGCAGTCCTCGACTACATTATCCAATGCAACCTTCCTCTCTTGAGGAAGCTTTAGCCGTTGTTTCTAGCAGGTCAAATGGCTACATAGTCTCCCTCATTGTTGACATCTCAGGTAAGCCATACCAAAGCTGTGGCTATACCATTATATTTTTGTCTGTACTTAACAAGTACAAGGCTTGATGGTGGTAAGAAGGAGCACATTTTGAACATTAGATTGGTATACAGCAAATTTGGATGCGTTTATTTAATAAAAATTATACAGTATAATAATAATTTCCCAGGTCAGTTTTTGGTAGCATGTTATCATATGTTAACAACTTATAGTACACTGCATATATGTGTGTGAGTGTGTGTATATATATACACACACACACACACACTTATATATATACACACACACACACACACTCACATATATATATATTTACATGAAACTCTGAGGAAGGCCAAGGTGTTTGACAACGAGGAGAGCGCAAAGTGTTATTAGATTGGAGGGAAGACACATCCATAGATGTGTATACATATTAGATTGTGTAGTAAGCAATTTTGTTATTGAAGTCATCATCATCATCATCATCATTAATGTAACCCATACCAAGTGCACAATGCATCTTATTAGAACTCACATAAGCTTATTTATCTGGCTTTCATTGTCTTCTACAGAACATCTCATCAGGGGGTGTTGCTGTTTACTCTATGTGATTGTGTATGTGTTGCTGTATATGTAATAGTGTGCACGTCTTGCAGTTTATTCTACATGTGATAGTGTGTACATCTTGCAGCTTACTCGATATGTACTAGCTGTGCATGTGTTGCAGTTTACTGTATATGTGATAGTGTGTGTTGTGGTTTACTCTATGTGTTTGTTTGTATTGTAGTTGCATCACTCCAGGTTACTCAGATCCAGTCAACCATGTTTCCAACAGGCAGTGGTGAATTTTATGGAATGCAATATGACAGTTTCAAAATGTTGCATTCACTCCAATGTGCAGTGGATTTCTGTATGCTAGTTGATTCTGCCAGAGGTAGGCAAGATGGACTGAGACAGAGTACAACAGTTGCTGTTCCTCCTGCACCAAAAATTGGTGTTGTGCAACCCAATACAGTGAATGAAGGCTAATGGAGGTTATTGATGCTGTAATAACTATTTGTGTGGATTTATCTGACCTGTGTAGGAGAGACAGTGTCTTTAGGATGTTGTAGTAATGTTTTTGGGTGTTGAAGACGTGTCTAGGTGTTTGGAGGTGGGTTCCCATGTGATGTCCTAGACTAGTCTGGGTCCTCACATGTCCAGTTTATATGGTGTGCCTATGTGTGTGAATGGTGGAATGTGGGCGCTGGGAGGTGAATGCAAAGAAGTTTACCAACAGTTCATGTGTATGTATGTTGGAGGGTGTGCATAGTGTAAAACAAATAGAGGAAGGTGGACAAGGTAGAACCTATATTGTGTGGGAGCAAAAGGAGGAAGGGCATTTAAGAGCAGAAAGAGGTCAGTGGGAGTGATGACAGAGCTTAGAAGAGGGCTAAACAGAAGCGTAGTGGGTCGGATGGAGCAGATAATCGCCATAAAGAGTAGACTGAAAATATACAGGAAGATGGAAACACAAGAATGGAAGGAAGCTATAAAGGTCTTAGGTTCTAACCTTACATGTTGCTGTAAATAGTTATTTCTCCAAAGTTACTCATACATTTAATCCTAATTGTCATTTGTACATATATGCTAAACATTAATGTAATTATATCCTAGAAATAAAATATTGAAGTATAATTTTTATCTTTAATCATTTCCATGTGTCAGCAATCAACATACACTATAGAGTTTTTCTTATGTAAACTATAAATTTATCAAAATGAAAATTTCCAAGTTTGTATGATTGCTCATATAACTAGCAATCCTGGTATATATGGCAAACCTATACCAGGCTTATAAAAAGTGTGTTATCTGGACCCACAATGACATATCTGCAGAGAACAGTATGGATACTGCATCTGCTTTGCCATTTTACTTCTTTTTACATCCTGGTGAATGGTTGGGATGGTTAAGCCTGATCAAAGCTTATAATAATTCCAAGTTAGATGCAAAATGCAGGGTTCCAAACTAGTTAGTAACAGGTTCCCAAAACTGGTAACAGGCCCAGGCCAGAGATGTAAAATGTAGGCGTCATTTCAAACTGCTCTATTTATGTATGAGTTTATAAACATATACTAGCCTACTTAGCCTCTTCCTACATTTTGGCATGGATATATTAAGAAAATTATTGAACAGGAGATGAGATAACAGCAGAGTTGCTACAGCTCTTTTAACTATTTTCAGACATAATAAAATAAACACTTTTATCTCATAGAACCAGGAGCTGTTTGGTATCAAAAGGTCAAAGATATCAAACACATTGCAATAATGGATACATATTACTATAGATTTTCACATCATTTTAAGATCAACACTATAACGTTGATACATTTTGGCTTGTGTCCTCATATGGTTGTTATAGCCACAATGTTACAGCCATTATATCTGCTGGATATGACATGCACCTGAAGAAAGTTGGAAGATATAACAACAAAAACGTTGGGATTATAACAACCAAAGTGAGGACTCTAGATCAACTGTATCAGAAATCCAGGTAAAATTTCGAGATCGAGTCCTATTTCTTTTTTGTATTATTTAGTGAAACAATGGCAGTGGATGAAAGAATCAGCAGAGACAAATACAATTTGGTTAGGTCCTTTAACATCATGAGTTCAAACCCTTTAGGGTTCAACTCTTGCCTTTCATTCTTCTTGGGGTTGATAAAATGAAAATACTAGTTAAGTAGCATGCTGCCATGACCAACTATACAATTCTACTTCTCTATATATTAGAAATCATTATTTAGTTCAATGGTGCAATGGATGGGCAGAATCGGCCCCTCCCTCTCAATTACTGGGTTTAACCCTAAAGTAGAAATCCTTACTTTATTCAATGCAAAAAAAAAAAAAAAAAAAAAAGGGAATAGGTGAGTGAATGCATCATCTGATGGCCTCTGCGAACCCTCATAAAATGATGATGTTAATGCATTAATGTTTAGCTTGAATTCTAGTATATCAGTGTATAAAGGGAAAATACTGACCTAAGGGGTTCTTGGAAGAGAGAAAGGATTGGGTTGAGTGATCATAGTGGTCATTGTTGGGTCTGAAACTAGAAATAAGTTTTCTTTTAACTGCTTTGCAGAAGCTGGAAGGGTGGGGGGCAGTACCATGACTCTTTCTTTCTAGGGTCTCTAAGACTGGTTGGTGGGAGGGAGGAAAGTACTTCCAAACCAAAGACCTGGTCCAAATGCTTGCCATAGAGTGGACTTCACTAAAAACACCTAAGGGCCAAGTGGTCATCTTAAACTGGGCAATTGATTACATCTAATGAGAAGAGGGGACAACAAACATTTATTGCAATTTCAGAATATTTTAATTGTGTAAACTTTATAAATTATTGAAGTACTGAGATTGCTGGAATTTTAAAAATGCGCGAGTCCCAAACACAGATAAAAACTGTAATAACAGTTGATCACTATAAATAGCTGAATGCTCACCTTTTGAAGGTATGTGAGTGTAAGTGGTCAATAAAAACTAACAGTAATACTTCTGGAACTATTACCAGAAGTAATATTACTAATGATATTAAATTGAGCACTAAGCAGCTGAAATATACTATAAATATACATAGCTGTTTAGAAATAGTGCTAAATTTAACAGAAGCTGTGTAAATATATAAGTAAATGAGTGTCTATTTTACATATTTCTCTGTTAACCCCCCCACCCACCAAAAGCGAATGGTTTGACTCGAATTTGAAGTCTAGATGGATTCACTATCAGAGATTGTGTACATCCATCTGTCCACAGAGAAACACACAAATAAATAACCTTATAAGTCCACCAAATATGGTTGTATCCGCCAACAGGGATATACTTATGTCACACACATGGCCATCAAATCTTGTCTTGCAGAAACAGACCATCAGTTTTAGTGATCATACTTTTAGGGACAGTATATGATTTGTTAGCTACAGACACAGTTAATTTCTAACTGAAATATGAAGTCTTTGTAAGTAAAAAGTTTTAACTTTCTAAATCCAACCAATCCAAAGGGAGTAGTGTCAACTACACATAAATAACATGTGATAAAGAAAGGTGGAGAAGGTTACATATATCCTACAATCAGGTTTCAGTCAGTTAGGCTTTTTTGTGTGCTTCCTCAATAAACCTAGTGTATAACATTGTAAACAACACACAACTAGCACATGGCATTGTGCAAGGTTTTATTCTTAATTAGTCAAAGAGGAAGGGGTAACAAGCATAATTGCAGACACATTCAAACAGATGAGGTCATGAACCTGTACAAGTTGGGTTTTTTTTTAGGGGCCCAGTAGATTGGAGTAGTGGGGAGAAAGTATTGGGCAGTTGGGGGTTTTTTAGGGGACCAGTAGATTGGAGTAGTGGGGAGAAAGTATTGGGCCTAGATTTTAGTGCATGGTTTGGTAATAGAGGAAATGGGAATTTGTAGGATCAGAGAGAATATAGTTGGGAGTGTGCACTAAACGTTTGGGAATTTGTAGTAGCATTATGGGGCACAAAGCAGAATTTAAAGCTTAAGCTTAAATTTTACTGATCTCAATTCCTGAGAAGTCAGAGTTCAAATGTGAATGTTCAACCTCTATATCATATTTTGCATTTTCTGTTGGTAAAAAACTTCATAATACTGTAGTTGTTATGTATGTATATGTGTGTGCGTATATTTATATATATATATGTGCCTATACCAATGAGTGAATATGAATGTGTGCCAGTGCGCATACATATAATTATATATTTTCATATACCCACACACACATATATATATATATATACACATACACATATGGTAAGCTGCAACTAAACGCGAGGCAAACATCTAATCTATCAACACAATTCAACAATTCCGACTATAACTGCCAGAATTCTTCATGTCAGGATTGCTAGAACCTTCCACCAGTCTGTATCAGTGAACAGTTCAGATGGAAGGTTTGTGTTTATCAACCCCACTAGAGCCAACACTGTTGCCACTTGCACCTCTCTTGCTCTGCTTCGGCACAACATTGCAGGAGAATGCACTCTGTGTGTTTGAGCTGTTGTTAGGCCCCCACCCTGGTGAACCCCACTGGGATGACATCGGGAAACCCCTTGGCCAGCTACCGTAGTTACCACCCCACGACTGCATCATCTGGTGGTGTGTGTATGACGAAGGGATCGAGAGCGGTTGCAGTCGTAAGGCTGCAGCAGCTGCAGCAGATGTATGGTGCGGGGAGATGGAATGGGGAGGGTGTGGGGACTGAGTGGGAGGTTGAAAACTCCTGTTGTGTGAGTGCGACTCATCTGCTGAGGTATTGTGTTGGTGCTGAGATGAATGAGGGAGGGGTTGATGTGGGGAGTGTGGTGATGGAGAAGACGACGGTGTATGCTGTTGTTGCTGGTGATGAGGTGAGGGTGAGTGATGAGAGTGGTGCAAGGGGGGAGAGGTGGCTGTCTGAGGTGGATGGATGCTAACTCTGGCTGAAGATTTTCCCTTCCCTGAGAGAGGAGCTTGCTGACACAGTCCACTTGTGGAAGCAGACCCAGTGCTATCAGGAGTATTAGAACCACTACCTCCATTAGTATTGTTATTATTATTGTTGTTGTTGTTGTCATTAGTGTTGTTGGGTGTATTAGTTGTGTTGTTAGGAATTTGTTTGTTTTGGCTCAATGCTTTAGCACTAGCGGCCTGAGCACAGGCATGGCTTTGTAGGTTGGCTCTTTGAGCAAACCCCTTTTTACAAATGTCACACGTATAAGGTTTTTGAATGAGTGGCGGTGGCACTACAGGTATCCGAATACATTCATGATGATTTAAGTTAGACCTCTGACTAAATGACTTCTTGCACACACCACACGTATATGGCTTAATGCCAGTGTGTGTGCGCTCATGGATAGTAAGGTTAGCTTTTTGAGGAAATGTTTTTTCACAGTAAGAGCATTGATAGGGCTTCAGCCCTGTATGAGTGCGCTCATGTATATCCAAGTTAGCTCGCTGAGAGAATGACTTGTCACACACAGAACATCTATACGGCTTCAGGCCTGTGTGTACACGTTCGTGAATGTTTAAATTTGCACGCTGGCTGAAACCTTTCAGACATATTGCACATGTGAATGGCTTTTCTCCTGTATGAGTGCGCTCGTGTATGTCCAGATTTGCTCGCTGTGGAAATGCCTTACGGCAGTATGAACACTGAAACGGTTTCTCACCAGAGTGCGTGCGTTCATGTATGTCCAAGTTAGCACGTTGGCTGAATGACTTGGTACATACTGAACATGCGAACGGTTTCTCCCCAGTATGTATACGTTCATGGATGTGGAGGTTTGCCCGGAGAGAAAACGCCTTGTCGCAGACAGAGCACTTATAAGGTTTAACACCTGTGTGGACACGTTCATGAATATTCAAATTAGCTCGTTGGCTAAAACTTTTTTTGCAAATACCACAGACGAACGGCTTTTCTCCAGTGTGTGTACGTTCGTGGATATTCAGATTGGCTCTCTGAGGAAATGATTTGGGACAGAATGAACACTGAAACGGCTTTATCCCCGTATGTGTGCGTTCGTGGATATCCAGATTTGCACGCTGGCTGAAGCTTTTTTGGCAAAAACTGCAGCTAAATGGTTTCTCTCCAGTGTGGGTTCTTTCGTGAATCTTCATGTTTGCCTTCAGAGAAAATGATTTTGGACAATAGCTACATTTGAATGGTTTCTCTCCGGTGTGAGACCTTTCATGTATGTGTAGATTAGCACGCTGCGCAAATGCTTTCCTACAGAATGTACAGTTGAAGGTCTTCTCCGTTGTGCTGGCTGAAATAGTCCCAGAACCTCGGCCACGACCCCTCCCTCCACCTCGACCCACCCCCTGGTTAGGGTGGGAGTTCATATGGGGTAAGAGGTGGGAGTGGCCGAGTGAGTGAGAATTGGAATGAATCGCATCTGCATTGGGTACATTGAGGCAGTTCTTGAAGTTGCTGCCATTTTTGCCAGATTCCGGAAACGGCTTCCAGCACATACTGCCGTTGTCGGGCAACACCTGCTTGTGGTCAGTTGAATGCTGAGAGTGTGGCGACATTGGGCCCTGAGGTGTTGTTGAGGTAGGGGGATGTGTTGAAGGTGCTGATCCATTGTCATTGCAGCCATTCAAGTGATGATGGTCAATCTGAGAGAATCCTCGGTTGCAGATATCATAGTCGAAAGGTCTATCCACTGGGTACATGGACTGTACCGGGTACATTTTTGCCCTTCAAGTAACAGAAAAAGGAGAGAACATTTAGGCTACATCTAATCCATTTGGATCACAGATCTTCCATAGAGTGAAGGATTATCTTAAATCCCCTCCCTCAAACTCTATTCAGCAGTAACTCACAGATTATTGTGTTCTTTGGTGTTCTTTCCTCACGTCTTCTGCAAAACAAAAAAGAATAAATAAATAAATATATAAACCATGAATATGAGAAAACAGTTAGGAAATAAACAAATAATCCATTCCTTCTAACATTGGTACAAGGTCAGCAATTTGGCAAAAGAGGGAAGTTGACCCCAATACTTAACCAGTACTTTATTTTATTGACCCAAGAAGGATGAAAAACAAAGCTGTAATTAAGTACCACAAAGCATTTTGTCCAAATGCTCTACTGATACTGCTAATTCACCCCCTTCAAAGAAACAAATAATAATAATAATATGCCATACAGCACCACAACTTACATAACACATTCTACACAAGTGTTACTCAATAATATAATAAAATCCACAAACCAAAGAAATAGCCTCTATATATAGTCACTTGACCTGCTAGAAATAACAGACAAACACTCTCAAATCATACTAAAATCTTGAAAAATAATTGATACATTATATACTATAAGTCTTCATATACAGTAGTTAAATTGGAACACCTATGATTATAAGCTTGCCCAATCAGGGCTGAATGGGGCTTAGGCAAAAATAAACAACAACCCACACAGCATATCTATATATATAAAACTGAGGATGTCTGTGTGTGTGTGTGTTTGAATCCCTAAAACTCGAGAACCACCCAACCAACTGTTTTCAAACTTTACACATGTAATACTTATGTTTCAGGGAGTGTTCTGAGCAAAAACAATTCCAAATTGTCAATGCCCTAGGGACCGCATTAGGCGATTTAGCGACCTCTCTCTATAATTCTTAGTCTTTCTCTTTTTAGATAGATACATACATATAACGTCGCGCCCTTATAATATCTGTCTGTATGTCTGCATTACATCACTTCCCTGAGGATGTCTGTCTGTCTGTGTGTGTGTGTGTGAATCCCTAAAACTCGAAAAGTACCCAACCAATTTTTTTCAAACTTTACATGTGTATTACTTAATGTTTCAGTGATATGCACATAAAAAAAAAAAAAAAAAAAATCAACATTTTGATATCCTTGGGCCCGCATTAGGTGAAAAACTGCATTTTAAAAGCTCTTTAGGGCTTTTTGGCGATTTTTTTCTAGCCGATTTTCCCGAAATTACAAAGCATATTATGCACATAAAAAAATTCATCTTCTTGATCCCCTAGGGCCCGCATTAGGTGAAAACCTGCATTTTTCCTTCTTCATCGAGGAAAATCTTAAAGATTATCCAGCCATCAGAGTATTCGGTTTATTTTCTTTACATATTGTCCAAGCATGCAGTTTTTCCACGATTAGGTCTGTTGGCGACCCGCGTTCCAAAATACCTTATCCCGTGCAACGCCAGGTACCACTGCTAGTACTCTATACAATCACCACCCAACACTATAACATATACCACAGCATACTCTATACCAGAGGTTCTCAAACTTTCTGGGCCACTGCCCCCATCATGGCCATGTAATACCCTTAACACCCCCAATCCTATTTCCAGAGAGACCTGCCTACACGCAAATTGTAAATAATATATAATAGATAAAATTGTTAACATATATATAAATAATATAATATATACTATGTATAAATAAATATTATATATTTTTTATTTTACTATATTTATAAATAATATGTATCATTTGATGTTTAATATACCATTATATCATTTCTACCTAGCACCAGCGCCCACTTTGAGAACCTCTGCTCTATAACATATACTACAACATACCCTATATAACCACCACCTAACACATACCACAACATACTTTATATAACCACCACCTAACACTGTAACACATACCACAACATACTTTATATAACCACCACCTAACACATACTACAACATACTTTATATAACCAGCACCTAACACTGTAACACATACAACATACTTTATATAACCACCACCTAACACTGTAACACATACCACAACATACTTTATATAACCTCCACCTAACACTGTAACACACACCACAACATACTTTAAATAACCACCACCTAACACTGTAACACATACCACAACATACTTTATATAACCACCACATAACACTGTAACACATACCACAACATACTTTATATAATGACTACCCAATGAAATAACATAACTCACATTACAGATGAAACAGAAATAACTCTTGAAAAAATAAAATAAAACATGTATACAAACACAATCAAATGTAAAGGCATGTGCCTTAATGCTTAAGGTGTTCAGCTCACAATCATAAAGTCACAAGTTCGATTCCTGGCAGGGTATTGTGTCCTTGAGCAAGTTACTTTATTTCATATTGCCCCAGTTCACTCATCTGGCAAAAAAAAAAAAATGAATTACACCTGTAATTCAAAGGGCTAGCTTTGTTACTTACTGTGTCATGCTCAGCCACATGTACAGTAATTTCATGAGTAGACTGTTCTGTTGTCTGAATCAACAGAGGCACAACACATTCTCAAAAGACAATGTTGGATACAGGTTAGGAAAATGGAGGTGCAGAAGGGGACAGTAGAAGCTTGCAAGAAACTTGTTGAAAACATAACACTAATAATAATTTCTAATGTAGTAAGTAAAAGCATTGTCCTGATACATGGCATGCCTTGGGTATTTTAAACTTTGCAGCGCTCACTCTTTCTAGCAAAGAATACAGCTGGTTTGTGTGTGTGTATTTGAGACAAAGAGAGAGTCAATTCCAGTAATGGACTGGTACTTTATTTAGCGACCTAGATACAATGAAAGACAAAGCTGACCTCAGCAAGATTTAAACTCAGAGTGCAGTGAGTTAGAGCAAATATCTAGGCATTCTTAATCCAACACCTTAACAGCTCTGCTAACTGTTCTGGGAGCAGGGACATACGTAATATCAAGCCATTGGATGGATGAAAAGCCAAGCCGGTTTGAACTCAGCACAGAATACTGGAACAAATACCACTAGATATTCTATACAACATAACAATAGGTTTCCTAAATTTCACACATATGATCACAGTTTGGGGTGGGAAATGGGTGGAGTCAATTCAACCAACAACTCTCATTATACTAAAGGTATTTTTAAAAAAAATCAACTCAAGAAAAATGGATAGCAGAGTCTGAACACAAACCAGAAATAAAAAGGATGTGGCTAGAATACTGTAAGGAATTTTCTTTAAGTCTGTCTCAAATCCTGAGACTTATTAGGCCAGTGCTTATCCAGGTTTCCTTGGTATTGAGGGACTGAGAGTACAAGATTCACCCCTGGATATAACACCAGTCCATCGCAGGGTTAAAACCCCAGCTTCAGCTGATACTCATTTTCAGTTGAGTATACTGGAGCAATATGAAATGAAGTGTCTTGTTCAAGAACACAACACACAACCCAGTCCAGGAATTGAACCAACAACGTTATAATTGCAAGTCCAACATTCTAACTACTAGGTCACGAACCTTCAACCATTTTCTTTGAGGCTTTACCAATTTGATCACCCATCACTTTCACAACAACAGTTTCTAACTTAGATACAAGACCCACTAATTTGAGCATATAGGTGATTTATGTGTCCTCTCTATTTATATATTATGTAATTTGTGAAGAAGCTGACCACTGGTTTACAACATGTCTAATGGCAACAGTGGCTTAGGGAAAATCTGAAACTATAGTGGAATATACTATAAAGGTAATTTTTGTTTGACACGCTGCTTTATGACTAATTTATACACACTCTCTCCTACCATGGTACCACCTTATTGCACAACATCCTAACACCATGTCCCCCCTCCCTTCATACTTATGCTTTCTTCTACCATGATACAAATCTTTTGTGCTACATCCTAATAACATGTCCCTTCCCTATTTATCCTCTCCCACCATGATACAACCCAATTACGTAACATCCTAACAACAACCAACATGTCCTCAACTCACCTCTGCCCCCCCCCCCGCGTTCATATTTTCTATTATCATACAGTATTGCACAACATTCTAACAACAACCAGCATGTCCCCCTCCACTCACTTTATTATTGAACTTCTTCTTACTCATATTCATAGTGACTCCTCAATTAACATCTTGGCCATCACTTCCCCTCAAAATTAGATTCTCAGGTAGCTTTGCTTTATAAGAACATAGACATTGTCATACAGGAACAAAGCAACTCCTCTTATGTCGGTGCCACAATAAAATGCACCAAGTTCACTCTGTAAAGTGGCTGACGATTGAATAGACAACATAGGGCAGGACGCTCTAATCATGTTGAAGATTCGACAACCTTTCTAGTGTTGGTGTCATGATAAAATGCACCTAGTATCCAGCTGTACAAACCATGCTACAAGTAGTCAATCACTATAAGTTATAGTTGAGAATCTATCAGGTAAAGTATCCATGGAGATGGAAAAAAAGTGGGCAGAGATGAGGAAGCTATGAGGAACCAGATGCTGGGCGAGTGCGTTAAACAATATGCTAAAAAGGTGCTGGTCACCAATTCCATCTTCTCAACTATTATCTATAGTGATCCGCTATTATTATGTTCAAATGCATTGGGATGTACACATTTTGAATTTTTCCCAATGCTTCTTAAGACAACTTCGTTTATACTTCCAGCTACAAACTTAAAATCTTCTGAAAATATGAAATTAGTGGCTGGTGGCTGTTTAGTGTAATGGTTAATGCACTTGCCTGGTATGAGAGATGATGGGTTAGATTTCTCATAGACACGCCTGTTCATTTTTTTCAATCTCCAGGGGTACTTTACCCAATTTTCTCAACTATTATTATAATCATTTGTATTGGGATGCGCACATTTAAAATGTTTCTCATTGCTTCTTTTTGAACCGTTTTGTTTTCACTTCTAGCTACAGGTTTAAAACCTGAAAGGATGAAATTGGTGGCCAGCAGCTGTTTAGTGTAGTGGTTAATGCACTTGCCTGACATCTGATCAAATTTTCCTTATTATTTATAGTGATCAACTATTGGAATGCACACATTTCAAATTTGAACAATAATATTTTGTTTAATCAGTAAGTTTAGATATCATCAAGAATGCACTTTTTTAAAATTTGGAACAAGTGGTCTTCATTTCTTTCAATATTTCAGTATTCTCGGCCCATAGACATAAGACAAGAAGAATAAAAGATTGCACCTGATTAATTCATTTTTTATTCATACAACATTTCTAGCAATTTTCCTCAAAATCAAACCAAATTTATGCATGTGTATATTGGACATCCCTCAGCTTTGGTGAGTGTTGCAGTTGTTTAAAATAATGAAAGTATGCTTGTGAAATTAGTATGCAAGTGGCTGAACATTCCACAGACATGTATACTCTTAACATAAGCTCTCAGGGAGATTCAGCATGACAGAGTGAGTGATAAGGATGGCTCTTTGAATTACAACTCATTTTTGCTAGGTGATTGAACAGGAGCAATGTGAAATAAAGTGTCTAGTTCAAGGACACAACACGATTGAGAGTTGAGCACCCTAACCACAAGGCCACATGCTTTCACAACAAAACAGAATAACAGTTTTATTTAAATGAACGCAAAATCTTTATTTTTAAGGGTAGATAAAAATGGAATTTGAGACATTTATATTTTCTCCAAGAACCAACAAAGTAGTTTCTAACAGTAGCCTGTTCTGCTCGAAATAGCAGTCAAATTCACCTCAAACCAAATCTTACTTAAAAAACATTGGATAATGCAATCCTGAACACACGGTCTGAGAATATGATAGGTTACTCATTGTTGGAACATTCTGTTCCTAGATCTGCTTGATTAGAGCTGACCTGGGTCTAAACAATGAAATTAGGAATGTGGAATGGTTCAAGTAGGAGCTGAACTGAATCAGAATTTTCCATAATTTTTTTATGTTTACTTTCCAAGCTAGTATAAGTTGAATGAATTGTTATTGTCCTCCTAGACAGGTCAGGGGACCATGTCATGTTCGTATGTTCCAATTTTGGCATGATTTCTATGCTTGAATAAGGTGCTAAATGTGTTTCAGCACACTGTCAGTTTTTTTAAAGTTAAAAAAAAGCAAGCATTAAAAAGTTTTAAAATAATGACAGGTGCATGTAATGTATTTTTCCTCAAAAGAAGTACACATCATGATAAGATTGAGGGTTGGGGGTTATCATCAAAACACTTAAGATATTTCCATTTAGATACCTCATGGGTGACACCCTACATCATGAGTACAGAACTCAGTTCCTGGAACTTTTTCCATGTACATCTCATTCTAAATACTGTCCCAGAGTTTGATCCACCTTCTCTATTCAATATGTCATCTAGGTAACAAAACACATTCACATCTCCCATCATCTACATCTGTAGCTCTCTCCATACACACTTTGTACTTAACTTTAGTTGTCACATTGAAAATAATCCCTGGTGTGAGTTCACAACAGCAATACACATGCAATGAAGCTGTGTATTAAAAATATTCTTAAATACTAGACCTTTTTACAACTTTGTGCCATAGAACAGCAGTTAGAAACATCTGATGAAGAGGGACAAAATTATATAGCACAAGGCATTATAATTTCTATCTCCTGCCCACACAATAACAAGGATTTCTAACTTTCACACAAGAGCACAAATGAATTAAATTGATCCAGTAAATAACTGGTAATTATTTGATCACTTTTGGAAAGACAAAACGTAAAGTTGAACATGTCTGTCGCTCCATTGCTTTAATAATAATTTCAAAATTAGATATAAGGCCACACATTTTTGGTAGGGAGAGGAGTTAGTAGTTTAAATCACCCCTGGTGCTTAACTGACACTATAATAAAAATAATAATCACTCATTTTTTTTTTTTACATATGGTGTGCGCGTGTGTGATTTCAATTGAGTTCCAGTACATGACTGATACTTAATTCATTGACTCTGCAAGACAGTAGTGATGTATTCCTAGCTGATATGACATTAAAGTACAGTTTACCTGGCTGTGTGTAATGTAGTCTACTTAACAGTAAGTACTACAGTGTTCTTAGCTGTATTTTCATCAGTCAACGTTTTTGTAACAAAATATTTTTTTTACAGAGTGAAGTTGTGCACCCACCACCCTGACACCTGTCCAGCTTTGTGCCAGGGTTAATACTCTTGCTGGTATAGCTTTCATGAGTTACAGACACACACACATGCCCTCTCCATCATGGAAAAGTATCACCAAGAACTGGCTACAATGGTGTAGTCCTTGAAATAAAACGTTTTAGATAGCTAGGGTATATATTAGGAATAGACAAAAACACTAGTAAGTTAAAGGCTCTTAAATCCTAATGGAGGTGTATGGGTGTCGTCCTGACACATGGCAGTATTGAACTGGTACTTTATTTATCGATCTAAAAAAATGAAAGGCAAAGATGACCTCAGTGGAATTTGAAGTCAGAGTGAGTTTGAAACAGATACCAAAGCATTTTTAATCCAGCACCAAGGGGTGGAGGTGCAGGACGAACCAAACTCATCGCCATGTAGTTATCACTGGAAAAGTATTTGTTATAATGCTTTGTTAACAAGGCTCAGTGCATGGAAAAATATGTTGATGAACGATAATAATTTACACACATATATGCTATTCATTGCATATTTACTGACCATCAGACAGGAAGTGGCATAAAAATAAAGAATAGATCAAGACAGGATACTAAAGGTAACGTAAGACAGACACCGCCTGCAAAATGAAAGCCTGGACAGTCAAAATACACCTGGTGTAAAACAGTTGAAGGCGAATTGAGAGAACTGCAAGGTTACAGGCGGCAAGACATAGAGAGTTGCTAAAGACTAGTCTGGATGGTGTTGAATCAGCAAAGATTCTCAATCAGAAAGAAGAGAATTATTAAGTTCAACCCATCCAAGCACGGAGAGGCAAACGTAAAATGGTGATGGTAAATAATTTCTAATTTAGACACAAAACCATCAATTTGTGGGAAGCGGAAAATTGACTATATCGACTCAGGTCGTTTACTGGCCCTTTGTTTTATCGACTCCGAAAAGACGAAAGTTGGCTTCGGCCGGATTTGAACTCAGAATGTAAAGAGCCGCAACTAAATACTGCATAGCATTTTGTCCATCGCTCTAACAGTTTTGCCATAAATTAATGATTGTTTCTACCTTAAGTACAAGGCAAGCAATTATCCCAGTGCATTACTGGTGCTTTATTTTATCGACCAAGTATGGATGAAAGGGAAAGCTAACATCTGAGGGAGTTGAACCGCGGTTCACGAGCAAATCGGTTCATGAACAATTTTTCCGAACATAAAACGTCTCGAGTAATGAACTCGCAAACCAGCAACAACAGTTAGCGACAAGCTGGGAGTATCGACGGGAAAGCATCACTTGCTGTGTATTTAGTTACTATGGTGATATCTATCTGTCTTTCACAGACAGTCTCTCTCTCATTGTATTTCTCTTTCAACATTTCGTATAGGGAAAATAGTTTCGGCTTACGAATATTTCGGTCGATGAACGGCCTTCAGGAACAAATTAAGTTCCAATGTAATTAACTGTAAAAAAGTACCATAGTGAGACAGTCCAAAGTATTACTGGTATGTTAATCTCGGTATATTACTGGTTGGAGCTATTCTCGGTGTATTACAAGTTTTTATCTTCAAAACTTGAGATATTGAACTTTAATTCTGACGCCACACAGTTATTTCTGGATTTGTGTTGGCCATGGGCAATGCCCAGTTTTCGGAAACTAATAAATAAAATAAAACTGCTAGAGCATGTCTAAATACAATGCTAGTGCAGTATTATAAGATAGTAAACACTGGCTTAAGTCAGTGTCAATAAAAAGCATCAAATAGTAAACATACTTCTAAATATATTTTTTAAAATGATAAAAATGACAGCTCTGCAAGATGTATCTTTTAAAAATACATTACAAGTGATAGAGAACCAAGAGAAAGAAAAAGAAAAAAAAGCACCAATTAAAATAAAAAGTCCACCGCCGAAAACAGGGAAGTGCCTTGTTCATCCACCCACAAGGGCACCCATAGGTAGCAGCTGCAGCACAGTTCATATCTGGCACGAATGCCATTTAAGAAGGAAAGGAAAAAAAAGGAGGGGAGGATTGAACGAAGTGATTGGTGTTAAAAGTTTATTTTTTTGCTTGAACCTAGCATTACTGCACAAAATAGGACGAACTCAGTTTTCGTGCCTGTCTCCGGTACTACTGCTGCTTTAAATATGTAACAGAGGAACTTAATGCATGATATAAAGGGTTGGTGTGGTGGAGGTGAATTTGTGGGTGGGAAATCATGCTGGATCTCACACTCACATTTATATAAATATGAATGTGTTGGAATTATATATATAGACAGGTGATAGTGAGTTATTAGATGTATGTCTGTGTGTGTGTGTGTATATATATATATACACACACACACATCTAATAACTTATCACCACCTGTCTATGTAGTTCCAACTGTATATTTAACACCCTAGATGACATTTTCTCTCATTCTTTCGCCACACACATACATCGACATATATGTGTGTGCATACACATCTCTCCATATCTAATTCACTATCTCTTTTTACATCTATTCGTCTACTTAGCACTCATACATACGGAACTTTGTATATGTTATGTATGAAAAAAACAAACAAAAAAGAAAAACAGCAATAATGTATATGAAAGAAAGGCACCAGTAAATGTGCACTGACGTCAAATAAGATTAGACAACAGCTCAAGAGTTGAAATCTGAAGCTTTTACGACATGTGTATGTGCTGAAAGAATTCTTTTCACGAAATTGCCTGCTAAACTTGCCAGAAGAGAATAATTTAAAATACTTTAGGCACCATCTTGCTAACGTCTTGAAGTGTGTAAGAGAGGGGAAAAAAGAAGTTCTTTGGTTTCTTATAACTTAATTAAGGTGATTTAATTATAACTACAACGCACACTTTTGGAGTAATACTCTATATACTAACACCTTTAGATAAACTAAACTATACACGTACACACACATATATACATGTATGTATTGTATATTATTCAATATACAATACATACATATATGTGTTGCTACTCTGAGCTATTTACACACACATACACTACGGAAGAAAAAGATTCAGTAAGACTAGCAGACTGAGAAAAGTTCAGTGTCCTGGGCTAATATGTAATAGACATTGTAAACAGCAGTACAGTCGACCGACCAGGAAGGAGAGACAGACACAGATTACAGGAGAAGAAATAGATTAAAAAAATTTTTTTTAAAGTCTAGTTAAATGGCTAGGGCAGTGTTGAGAGAAAACGAAGCAGTAAAAGCACTGGTTTTGAGGTCGATAACATTTTTCTCAACTGTCACTCAGTATTTTGTTGATCTATATTTTACTGAAACTATTTTTTTCTCTCTTCTCCGCTCACTCTATCTGCGATTCTTATCGATAATTCCACCAAAGACAGTCAGCTCACGCCTCTCTTTCTAACAGTTCACACACACACACACACTCTCTCTCTATATATATAATTATAACACATTTTACTTCCATTATACACGAAAACATTTTTTTTTTCAGAAAATGCACCAACGAAGAATGATAAAGTCATTCTCACCTATTAGGTAGCTTACACTTACCTATATGTAGGTGCGTGTGTGTATATATATATATAATGTATAGTGCCAAGACACCTGTACATATATATCCTGCGTATATGTAGGCATACGTCTCTATATAATGCGCCTGTATGATTATATATATATATATATATTTAATTAGAAAGTGAACAACACAAAATTAAATAGCTCTGTTCTATACATACAGTACTCTTTTTTTCCTTTGCTTTTCCTTCGGAATTACCTAACATGTATATATATACTGTAAGATCACACCTGTTTATATATTTATGCCTACAATCGTATACACATAAGGCATATTACACACACACATATATATATATTTGTTTGTAAGTCTATACATAGATTTGTAAACGGTACAGTGTATGTTTATCATGATTTTGTAATATCACGTCTTGATATAAATACATATGTAAAACCATACACAACACTCGCACATATACACTCACATATATATATATATATTACACACAACAAAAAAAACAAATCTATATAAATTACATAAAACCAACGTCTCGAGAGATTATATATATATATATACAGCCACGGCAACGGAGCAACTATCGTAGCACAAGAACAACAACAACAAAAATACTAAAAAAGTACACCATTTCCTTTTTACCACGGCTTCTCCCTCCTTCCCCCAACATCATCAAAACAGTCACACCAATTCAGTATATTCGTTTTTTAAACGAATTTTTCAAATCTCGGTCGATCAAGCAATGAATTATCAGATTTTACTGAAATCACACATTTTTAGCCCCTCATTACCGAAAATTCTTTTTTCTTTTAAAAAATACTGCATTTTCTCTTGATCTCCCCATCGCCAACATACATTATTCCATATATATTTTAAAAGAGATGTAGTTTTTTGAGAAATCGATGCGAATATTTTTTGTGGATGGTGCGAGTTGTCGTTAAATAGTTGCAGTGCAAACGTGGTCAAAAAAATATATATAAGAAGGAAATAAATAAGAAATATATAAAAGATCCATAGCCATTAATAGATATATTTTTTGCTATTTCTTCGATGACCAAAGTTAAGAGCGCTAAAGCTTCATTTTTACACGTTTAGATTATAAAGATAGAGAGAGCAGAACAGAAATGTGACGATGGATGTAAATAAACAGCGAGCAGAAATTATTAAATAAAGATACATGACTTTATAGTGTATATAAAGGAAGATACAGAAGAGAGAGAGAGAAGGAGAGATGTAGAAAGAGAGGGATACATGAGGTAGAAGAGATTAGGCATTAATTGAAAGTGCGCGTATCGATGTATGTGTGAACGTGTGCAATTACGTGTGTGTGTGTGCGCTAATAGTACTTACATCCATAAATATATATATAGAGAGAGATAGACTGTATATAAACAGAGTGACATATACATGAGATAAATACATAGATGTATACGCATGCACATTTATATAAATGTATACAGAGAGAGATAGAGGTAGATACAGTGAATATATATATACGTGTGTGTGTGGATGTGTACGTGCGTATAAATATCTCAAAAGTGGTATGTCCAATTGTGAAAGAGCGAAATATATTCCATCTATCTCTCCCTCTCGCTCTATCTTGCTTCCCTCCAGTCGGTTATTGTCTTTGTAACACTTACCTTTGAGTGTAAGAAGGAGAGACAGAAACATAAGAAATCGGTGAGTCTGTCTGCGAGAAGGTTGCCTGTCTTGTTTGGACATCGGGCCAAGGGGAGGTAATCTGGGGCCGAGAGAACTATGGATGGTAGCCGATGGTGTCGGCGAGAAGTAGAGGAGGAGGAAGTGCTATTAGAGACAGAAAGAGAAGTGTGAAAAAAAGGGAGGAAGTAGAAAAATAATAGAGGAAAGAGAGGGAGGAAAGTATGGCAGATTATATCTTAACATATGCTAACACACACATATATATAATAGACAGAGAGAGTTAGAGAGAGAAAGATAAAGGTGCAAAAAGAATGACACATACACAGTGAAAAGTACATGAACTAAATGTGATAAAGAGAGACTTTCTAAGACAAAAAGAATAAAGGGAAAGGCACAAGAAGCGGAAGAAAGAAAGACAGATAGAAATAGTGAGGAGGTGTGGAAAAAGATAGATACAAGGCGGCAAAGGCAGAGAGAGAAGGAGGAAGGGTAAAGTGAATTAAAAGAGGAGAAGTAGTAATCGAGTAGGGGGAAGGTGACGAGAACTAAAAGAAGAGAACAGTAATCGAGAAGGAGAAATGGTGATGAGAATTAAAGAAAGAGAAGGAAAAATCGAAACGGGAGTGAAATCATCACAACCACCACCATCATTAACCAACAACGAACAAACACACTAAAGAAGACAAAGAAAGAATACAGCGACGTCACACACACACACACATATATAGACATTACACAGCCGTAATGGATGCTGCTTCACAGCAAACATAGAATCGAGGTTTGTTCTTTTTATTCACTTATATATCTCACACCATGGGACTTTCATGGCGTTCCAAATAAGGGGAGGAAGAAGACGGATGGAGGAAAGAAAAGAATTTTGGTTTCAACATATTGAATATGATTAGACCGAGTATTGTATATAAATACATACACACACACACACATATATATATATATGTATGTATATATATATATATAAATGAAGCTACACACACACACACACATATATATGTGTGTGTGTACGTGCGTGTATTTATATATATATATTATTTGTATCATGTGTGTCCTATTGGAAGCACCCCTCCCCTTTTACGATTTTATTTTTTGTAACTTAATAATTGCACTGGTAATTATGGCCATTGGTAAAGGGAGATAATTAGTAAAGTAGACACTGGTTGTCTCTTGTGCTTGGTTTGTATAAGCATGACACTTCTTTTTATAACCAATACTGATTTTTAAAAATTGTTTCGTACTCCTATTTAATCTTAAATATTTGTTATATAATTGCCAATTATTAGTTGTAAAAATAACATTACGTTACAGTATAAAATGTATTACATTATCGAAAATGTTCGAGCAATACTGATTGTGTGTAAATTCATCTGTAATTGTATGTTTGTGTGTATATATATATATATATATATAGAGAGAGAGACTGACCCCCCCCCCCCCCCCCTCCCCCAAATGGATACACACTTCAACAGCATTCTAATAAATATTGCCTGTACAGGTAATCAAAGTCTGTATACATTTTTTTTTAGGACACCCTGTATACATAAAGTGAATGTAAAATGCACGCGTGCACATTTATACATATATTTATTAGTCAACTTTAACAATAATACACACACGCATATATAGTGGTAAAATTGGCAGATTTTGTTATGACTTTTTAATAAAATAAACTGAGAATGTTGAAGTATAAATTCATCTATATATATATATGAGATAGATAGGTGCAAATGTGAGTTTATGAATATATATATATATGTTCAGTTTAACTAAGATGTGTAAGCAACCACTGCTGTTATAAGAACTGGTTATGTGTTCATCTAGATGAATGTGTGTGTTTATGGGAGTGTGTATATATATATATTATACATACACGTATTGATGGTTGAGGAATTTACTGTGGGTGTGAAACGCTACGTTAGCACTATTTCACACTAGTGTTACACATACAAATATATATATATATATATATATATATATATATTTGTTAATGTTTACACCGATTACCATCTTATATTCGCAAGAAACTGTTGCAGAACCCAGAGCTGATCAACTCAACTGTCCTGTCCTATCCAACACATGTATGTGTGTGTGTGTGCGTGTTTACAGAGCCTTTGAAATATTTTGCAAGGCAGAACAAGATTGGTTATCTGAGGCGGGAGTGTGGTGATCTCTGTAAATTCAAGGAAATTGTGATTCCTTTTTAGGCTGGTTGTGAGGTATTCACGCGCCTCTTCCTTGATTCTCCGACCCTGGACAGATGTACTTGCTGAACTCCACTTTTATAGGCCCAAAATATACACTTCAACACGAAGTGTCACAAGCTCTTTATTTTCGCGCCGTGCCATTACACGAGTTTCTCCAAATCGCAGAACCCATACCTTTATTTTACCTACTATCGCCACCACCCTGATTTTAATAAGTCATTAAATTAAACAAAAATTGGGTATTATCACACCCTTTCTCAGACAGGTGTTATGGCGTTCTCTGGCGGAGGAGCCACAAAAAACGAATAATTTACAACGGCTTTAAAGCCATATTCGTTCAAAACAAAGATTTCATTCGAAAAACAAATTTCACCTTCAAAATTCTAACCAAAACTACCAACTAACTACCCTTAAAATTAAAAAGAAATGTTTCAGATTTAATTCATTGATATATATGCGGAAGCCCAGAATTTCACGAAAGCCTCTTTGAGAAATACTGTCTGTTAATTTAATCTCATCAATGTTGTGATTTTGTATAAACAGTAGTTAAAACTTGACCGTTTTAAATATCCCAACTTTTGCTATCAAACACTAAAACGATCTCAATAACTAGACGATGATTACAGTAATGATGATGCTAGTTCGAGAAGTTAATCTTTGTGACTAAGACATTAAAAACAAATCCCACTAAACATCTGTCAAGAGAAAGCATGCACGTGTGTGTGTGTGTGAAAACTTTAAGAGTACTGCAATCGCTTGTCATATTATAGAGTTTGATGCACTTTTAGGCTACGTCCAGCCACACAAACCTGTAACATATAATGAATAATGAGTGTGCTTTGAAGGTTTCTTTAAGTAGGGAAAGGCCTTGCACTCGACTAATCCCACTCTCTGAGCATCGAAAAGACTACCCGAAAAGGAGAACTTGTCAACATCATGTGTGTATATATATATGTGTGTGTGTGTGTATATATATATATGCATGTATGTATATTTATGCGCGCGCATATGTATATA
>CAXHJY010000739.1:120000-127500 GCA_964016885.1 Eledone cirrhosa
GTGCACCCGGCCGATTACCCACTCGATATGCATATTGGGCTACTCAGCCGTTAATATGCATAAGGTAAGTATATACGTTCAACAATCTGGCAGGAAGGTATACGTTGCTGACGATAGCTAACAAGCTTGAAACTAGTACAGCGTTCCTTTGTCAGTGTTGAACAAACGAGCAACGTGGTTGCTAGACACTACGGCTTAATACGGGATGTTTGTTTACAAACACACCGAGCATTATAATAAATGTTCGGTGAATCCATACGTGCATGTATATATGTGTGCATGTATGTATATATATATATATACATACTACTGTACGTCGGTATACATATATGTATGTACGTGTACATACTTATATTTAAGTAACAGCCGTACTAAGAGTGGGAAATGAAATATCGTTTCATTTTTTCCGTTTATCGTTTTCGGTGCACCCGGCCGATTAACCCACTCGATATGCATATTGGGCTACTCAGCCGTTAATATGCATAAGGTAAGTATATACGTTCAACAATCTGGCAGGAAGGTATACGTTGCTGACGATAGCTAACAAGCTTGAAACTAGTACAGCGTTCCTTTGTCAGTGTTGAACAAACGAGCAACGGTGGTTGCTAGACACTACGGCTTAATACGGGATGTTTGTTTACAAACACACCGAGCATTATAATAAATGTTCGGTGAATCCATACGTGCATGTATATATGTGTGCATGTATGTATATATATATATATACATACTACTGTACGTCGGTATACATATATGTATGTACGTGTACATACTTATATTTAAGTAACAGCCGTACTAAGAGTGGGAAATGAAATATCGTTTCATTTTTTCCGTTTATCGTTTTCGGTGCACCCGGCCGATTAACCCACTCGATATGCATATTGGGCTACTCAGCCGTTAATATGCATAAGGTAAGTATATACGTTCAACAATCTGGCAGGAAGGTATACGTTGCTGACGATAGCTAACAAGCTTGAAACTAGTACAGCGTTCCTTTGTCAGTGTTGAACAAACGAGCAACGGTGGTTGCTAGACACTACGGCTTAATACGGGATGTTTGTTTACAAACACACCGAGCATTATAATAAATGTTCGGTGAATCCATACGTGCATGTATATATGTGTGCATGTATGTATATATATATATATACATACTACTGTACGTCGGTATACATATATGTATGTACGTGTACATACTTATATTTAAGTAACAGCCGTACTAAGAGTGGGAAATGAAATATCGTTTCATTTTTTCCGTTTATCGTTTTCGGTGCACCCGGCCGATTAACCCACTCGATATGCATATTGGGCTACTCAGCCGTTAATATGCATAAGGTAAGTATATACGTTCAACAATCTGGCAGGAAGGTATACGTTGCTGACGATAGCTAACAAGCTTGAAACTAGTACAGCGTTCCTTTGTCAGTGGTTGAACAAACGAGCAACGGGTGGTTGCTAGACACTACGGCTTAATACGGGATGTTTGTTTACAAACACACCGAGCATTATAATAAATGTTCGGTGAATCCATACGTGCATGTATATATGTGTGCATGTATGTATATATATATATATACATACTACTGTACGTCGGTATACATATATGTATGTACGTGTACATACTTATATTTAAGTAACAGCCGTACTAAGAGTGGGAAATGAAATATCGTTTCATTTTTTCCGTTTATCGTTTTCGGTGCACCCGGCCGATTAACCCACTCGATATGCATATTGGGCTACTCAGCCGTTAATATCGCATAAGGTAAGTATATACGTTCAACAATCTGGCAGGAAGGTATACGTTGCTGACGATAGCTAACAAGCTTGAAACTAGTACAGCGTTCCTTTGTCAGTGTTGAACAAACGAGCAACGGTGGTTGCTAGACACTACGGCTTAATACGGGATGTTTGTTTACAAACACACCGAGCATTATAATAAATGTTCGGTGAATCCATACGTGCATGTATATATGTGTGCATGTATGTATATATATATATATACATACTACTGTACGTCGGTATACATATATGTAGTACGTGTACATACTTATATTTAAGTAACAGCCGTACTAAGAGTGGGAAATGAAATATCGTTTCATTTTTTCCGTTTATCGTTTTCCGGTGCACCGGCCGATTAACCCACTCGATATGCATATTGGGCTACTCAGCCGTTAATATGCATAAGGTAAGTATATACGTTCAACAATCTGGCAGGAAGGTATACGTTGCTGACGATAGCTAACAAGCTTGAAACTAGTACAGCGTTCCTTTGTCAGTGTTGAACAAACGAGCAACGGTGGTTGCTAGACACTACGGCTTAATACGGGATGTTTGTTTACAAACACACCGAGCATTATAATAAATGTTCGGTGAATCCATACGTGCATGTATATATGTGTGCATGTATGTATATATATATATATACATACTACTGTACGTCGGTATACATATATGTATGTACGTGTACATACTTATATTTAAGTAACAGCCGTACTAAGAGTGGGAAATGAAATATCGTTTCATTTTTTCCGTTTATCGTTTTCGGTGCACCCCGGCCGATTAACCCACTCGATATGCATATTGGGCTACTCAGCCGTTAATATGCATAAGGTAAGTATATACGTTCAACAATCTGGCAGGAAGGTATACGTTGCTGACGATAGCTAACAAGCTTGAAACTAGTACAGCGTTCCTTTGTCAGTGTTGAACAAACGAGCAACGGTGGTTGCTAGACACTACGGCTTAATACGGGATGTTTGTTTACAAACACACCGAGCATTATAATAAATGTTCGGTGAATCCATACGTGCATGTATATATGTGTGCATGTATGTATATATATATATATACATACTACTGTACGTCGGTATACATATATGTATGTACGTGTACATACTTATATTTAAGTAACAGCCGTACTAAGAGTGGGAAATGAATATCGTTTCATTTTTTTCCGTTTATCGTTTTCGGTGCACCCGGCCGATTAACCCACTCGATATGCATATTGGGCTACTCAGCCGTTAATATGCATAAGGTAAGTATATACGTTCAACAATCTGGCAGGAAGGTATACGTTGCTGACGATAGCTAACAAGCTTGAAACTAGTACAGCGTTCCTTTGTCAGTGTTGAACAAACGAGCAACGGTGGTTGCTAGACACTACGGCTTAATACGGGATGTTTGTTTACAAACACACCGAGCATTATAATAAATGTTCGGTGAATCCATACGTGCATGTATATATGTGTGCATGTATGTATATATATATATATACATACTACTGTACGTCGGTATACATATATGTATGTACGTGTACATACTTATATTTAAGTAACAGCCGTACTAAGAGTGGGAAATGAAATATCGTTTCATTTTTTCCGTTTATCGTTTTCGGGTGCACCCGGCCGATTAACCCACTCGATATGCATATTGGGCTACTCAGCCGTTAATATGCATAAGGTAAGTATATACGTTCAACAATCTGGCAGGAAGGTATACGTTGCTGACGATAGCTAACAAGCTTGAAACTAGTACAGCGTTCCTTTGTCAGTGTTGAACAAACGAGCAAACGGTGGTTGCTAGACACTACGGCTTAATACGGGATGTTTGTTTACAAACACACCGAGCATTATAATAAATGTTCGGTGAATCCATACGGGCATGTATATATGTGTGCATGTATGTATATATATATATATACATACTACTGTACGTCGGTATACATATATGTATGTACGTGTACATACTTATATTTAAGTAACAGCCGTACTAAGAGTGGGAAACTGAAATATCGTTTCATTTTTTCCGTTTATCGTTTTCGGTGCACCCGGCCGATTAACCCCACTCGATATGCATATTGGGCTACTCAGCCGTTAATATGCATAAGGTAAGTATATCGTTCAACAATCTGGCAGGAAGGTATACGTTGCTGACGATAGCTTAACAAGCTTGAAACTAGTACAGCGTTCCTTTGTCAGTGTTGAACAAACGAGCAACGGTGGTTGCTAGGACACTACGGCTTAATACGGGATGTTTGTTTACAAACACACCGAGCATTATAATAAATGTTCGGTGATACGTGCATGTATATATGTGTGCATGTATGTATATATATATATATACATACTACTGTACGTCGGTATACATATATGTATGTACGTGTACATACTTATATTTAAGTAACAGCCGTACTAAGAGTGGGAAATGAAATATCGTTTCATTTTTTCCGTTTATCGTTTTCGGTGCACCCGGCCGATTAACCCACTCGATATGCATATTGGGCTACTCAGCCGTTAATATGCATAAGGTAAGTATATACGTTCAACAATCTGGCAGGAAGGTATACGTTGCTGACGATAGCTAACAAGCTTGAAACTAGTACAGCGTTCCTTTGTCAGTGTTGAACAAACGAGCAACGGTGGTTGCTAGACACTACGGCTTAATACGGGATGTTTGTTTACAAACACACCGAGCATTATAATAAATGTTCGGTGAATCCATACGTGCATGTATATATGTGTGCATGTATGTATATATATATATATACATACTACTGTACGTCGGTATACATATATGTATGTACGTGTACATACTTATATTTAAGTAACAGCCGTACTAAGAGTGGGAAATGAAATATCGTTTCATTTTTTCCGTTTATCGTTTTCGGTGCACCCGGCCGATTAACCCACTCGATATGCATATTGGGCTACTCAGCCGTTAATATGCATAAGGTAAGTATATACGTTCAACAATCTGGCAGGAAGGTATACGTTGCTGACGATAGCTAACAAGCTTGAAACTAGTACAGCGTTCCTTTGTCAGTGTTGAACAAACGAGCAACGGTGGTTGCTAGACACTACGGCTTAATACGGGATGTTTGTTTACAAACACACCGAGCATTATAATAAATGTTCGGTGAATCCATACGTGCATGTATATATGTGTGCATGTATGTATATATATATATATACATACTACTGTACGTCGGTATACATATATGTATGTACGTGTACATACTTATATTTAAGTAACAGCCGTACTAAGAGTGGGAAATGAAATATCGTTTCATTTTTTCCGTTTATATATATATATATATATGTATATATGTATATATATATATATATATATGTATATGTATATTTACTCTTTTACTCTTTTACCTGTTTCAGCCATCCGGCTGAGGCCATGCTGGGGCACCGCCCTTGTTGCTACACATTTTATCTCCAGCCTGTATAGGTTGGCCACTGGTGTAGGAGGGAGTTTGTTGCTGCTGCCCTTAGGTTTCCCTCGTGTCTTGCTGTGGGCTCATCCGGGATCCTGGATAACAAGGTGTCGAGATGTTTCTTAAAGACATCCACCTCCACGTCATGCAAGTCTCGCAGATGCCTCGGCAGCCTGTTGAAGAGTTGAGGGCCCTTGAATCCCAGGCTATTGCAATACCTGCTCCTTATTCTAGATGTGGAAGACGGGACCTTTGGCACCACACAGTGACGTCCTGTTCGACGGTTGGTCCAGCTCCCAATGCCAAAGTTTGGTGCTAGTCCCTCCAGGATTTTCCACATGTAGATCACTGCGTATCTCTCCCGTCTTCGCTCCAAGGAGTAGAGGTTCAGTTCCTTCAGCCTCTCCCAGTAGCTTGTCTCCCTCATCTTGGCAATCCTCTTGGTGTAGCTTCGCTGGATTGCCTCAAGCTCTGTGGTTAGTTTGACACTATGGGGTGACCACAGCTGGGAGCAGTAGTCCAGGCGGCTTAGGACAAAAGTCCTCCACAGTGTCAACATGGTGTCTCGATCTCTTGTAAGGAAAGTCCTCAAGATCCAGCCAGCGAATCGTCTACATGCTGTCGCCACCTTCATGATGTGTGAAGAAAAAGATGCATCATCGCTCATGTCTATGCCCAGGTCTCGTATCGATTTTGACACGGGGATATCGGTCCCTCCTGGTCCTGTGTAGCTGTGTTCCGCTATATTTGTGTTTGTGTTTGCAGGTTTGTATTGTAGGGCTTGGAATTTGCCAGCATTAAACTGCATGTTGTTTTCTTCCGCCCATCTGTATATGGCATCCAGATCCTGCTGTAAGAGGGCAGCGTCAGCCGGGTTATTGATTGCCTGTGCTACCTTAGTGTCATCAGCATAGCTAGTGAGGGATGTTGTTGCATGCACCACAGAGGGCATGTCCGAGAGAGCCACCAAAAACAGTAGTGGTCCCAGGACTGTCCCCTGAGGCACCCCACTTGTTATCGGTGTTTCCCTCGAGAGGGCCCCATTTGCTGCGACTGCCTGGCTTCTGTCCCTCAGGAAGCCATGCAGCCACTCACCTACTTTTCCAGTTATGCCGAGTCCGTGTAGTTTGTGACATATCATTCCGTGGTCGACCTTGTCAAAGGCCTTCGCAAAGTCAAGATATATCACGTCTACATGTGAGCTGTCTAGTAGCTGTCTCAGTACCCAGTCGTAGTGATGTAGCAGCTGTGTAAGGCAGCTTCTTCCTGGGCGGAAGCCATGTTGCGTGCTAGTCAGGCGGTCATTTTCTTCGAGGAAAGTGATTAGTTTCTTTCTGACGACTCGCTCCATGACCTTACTGATATGCGACGTCAGGGAGACTGGCCTATAGTTCTTGGCCTCCGCTCTACTACCTCCTTTATGGATAGGGCATATTGTGCCTTCTTTCAGCTCCCTGGGTAGTACACCGCTAGCCAAGGAGCTTCTGAAGAGCATCTTCAGTGGAGTTGCTAAGGCCCGCTTACATATTTTTAGGAGAACTGCTGGGAATCCATCAGGTCCAGCAGCCGAGTCTGTTCTAATTTCATCAATGGCGTACACCACATCCTCCTCCGTTATGTCTATGTGGTTGATGGTTGCCATTTCTTGATGTAGTGTTGTGGCATCAAAGAACTCCTCTGGCTTCGTTATTTGCATGTGCCTCAGTGGACATGTGAAGACACTTTTGTACTGTTCGTTCAGTATTTCACATATCTCTTGGGGATTTTCGGTTAATGAACCGTCCGTGTGGAAGAGTGGTCCAATCTTGCAGTGTACTGAGGCAGTTTCTTTTGCAAATTTAAAGAAGGCCTTAGGGTTTGTTTTAATGTTTTCTATGGCCCTGTTCTCTTTCCTTGCCCTCTCATTCTCATGTGAAAGCTTGAGTGCAATCTCGGTGTCAAGTAGTGCACGTTTCAAATAGGATTCCTTCTTGTTTTGGTTTTGTTGACTATTCAACTGGTTTGAGAGTTTAGTTCTACGTCTCATAAGGATTTTCCTATCTCTGGGAATAAGATTTTTGTGTCTGTTTGCCTCTTTCTCCGGGACACACTTTTTGCATATGGTGTGTATCGTTGTCATGAAGTGTTGAAATTGTGTGTTAGTGTCTTGTGTGGCGATGTTTGCACTCCATGTTTGCTTCCGGATTTCACTCTTAATCTTCTTCCAGTCAGCCCCGTAGAAGTTAAGGCTGGATAGCGTCCCGGAGCTTCTTGGTGGTTTTGTCTCTGTTGGTTCTCTT
>CAXHJY010000740.1:0-52500 GCA_964016885.1 Eledone cirrhosa
CCCTGCTTCCAGGTTTGGAATTTATTCTCTAGTTCTACCATAGATTCAGCTATGAGTGCGAGGTCATCAGCATACAGGAGTTCCCATGGGCATCCGGTCTTAAACTCCTCCGTTATTGCCTGCAGGACTATGATGAACAGGAGAGGGCTAAGAACAGAGCCCTGGTGGACCCCAACCTGTACGCTAAATTCCTCGCTATACTCATTGCCAATCCTAACTTTGCTGACTGCTCCCCTATACATGGCTTGTACCGCTTTCACAAGCCATTCATCTACTCCTAGTTTTCTAAGAGCCCACCAGATTACTGCACGTGGAACTCTGTCAAAGGCTTTCTCAAGGTCGACAAATGCCAAGTAGAGTGGCTTACTTTTAGCTAGGTACTTTTCCTGTAATTGCCTCACAAGGAAGAGCGCATCAGTGGTGCCTTTCCCTGGTACAAACCCAAATTGCATCTCGTCTATATTCACCCGGTCCCTAATCAGCTGTGCTATAACTCTTTCTGTTACTTTCATGACCTGGTCCATCAACTTTATACCTCTATAGTTTCCTCTATCTAGTGCATCGCCTTTACCTTTGTAGCAGTTGACAATGATGCTACTGCACCAATCTTTTGGTATGGCCCCCTCTAGTATTACCTGGTTAACGATACGTGTGGTTATAGTGTGACCTACAGACCCAGATGCCTTCAGCATCTCGGCAGCTATACCCGATGGACCGGTTGCCTTCCCTATCTTCATATCTCTGATTGCCTTACTTACTACGCTGCCGCTGACTTGTACTGCTGGTCCCTCTATAGGGTCTACGTGGGGTAGGGTCTCTTCTTCCCATGCATTCTCCTCATTTAGTAATCTATCATAATGACTCTTCCATGCATCTTTCTTCTCAGCACTTGTGAGGGCAAGCTCACCTTTATCATTCCGGATACACTTCTCTCCAATGACATCACAACTATCTCTGACACACTGCCTCGCAATCTTGAATACCTCCTGTTTCTGGTCCTCACGTTGTAAAACATGCTTGAATTTTCTATCCTCTGCTTCCCTCCTAGCTAAGTATACTTGTCGCCTAGCTTCCCTCTTGGTCTCTATGTAATGTACCCTGCTCCCCCCGTTCTTCCATTCTTTCCATGCCTGTCTCTTGGCCTTGACTGCTTCATCTACCTTATTGTTCCACCACCAAGTCACTCTCCTCCTGCTTGAGGTCTTACTCCAGCCACAAACCTCATCCGTCGCCTCTAGTAAGTTATTTTTTAGGAACTCCCAGTTCTCTTCTACGTTAAATGTCTCTATCTGTTCTTCTTTACTGTCGTAGGCGTTGAGTAAAATATCTTTAAATCTGTTACTGGTTGAGGGGACTTTCAGCTTCCAGATCTTTCTTCTCCAGGTTGGCCTCTGTTTCAGGGCTCGTCTAGTTCTGACCGTGAGGTCGCTGACAACTAAGCTATGTTGGGATGTACATTCCTCACTAGGGAAGGCTTTTGTGTTTACGACCGTCCATCTGTCACGTCCTCTGATGAGGATAAAATCTAACTGACTAGAGTGCTCCCCTGATCTATAGGTGATCAGGTGGTTGTCGGGTTTTTTAAAGTTTGTGTTACATATCGACATGTCATTGGCGTCGCAGAATTCTAGAAGTCTGAATCCTTCCTCATTCCTTGTGCCAACTCCATGGCCTCCATGTACTCTATTGAAGCCGTTGCAGTGTTTACCTACGTGTCCGTTAAAATCTCCTGCAATGATTAGGAAGTCCTTGTCGTCTGTTAGAGCAGTAGTGTGTATTAGGGACTCGTAAAACCTATCCTTAAGTTCGTCTGGCAGCCCCGATTGGGGTGCGTAAGCTGATATTATTGTGGTAATTGTCTTATTCAGGACTAGTCTGAGTTTAATGATTCTTGCATTTACCCTGTACACTGAGATTACTTTATCTACCCACTTGTCAGCTAATAGTATACCTACACCACCCATCCCATCGTCATTTCCCACCCAGAAAAATTATATATATATATCATCATCATCATCATCATCACCGTTTTACGTCCGTTCTTCCACGCTAGCATGGGTTAGACGGGTTGTCCTGTTGTGGGCAGTGTCTGGTCGGCTGACCATGCCTTGCTCATACAGGAACTGATCTGGCTTGATTTCTACAGCTGGATGCCCTTCCTAACACCAACCTCATTTACAGTGAGTGCTGGGTGCTTTTTCGTGGCGCCTACACGTCCACTTTACAGTGTGGGCTGGGTGCTTTTTTGCCGTGGCACCTCCACGACCACCTTGCGGTGGGGGGGGGGGCATATTGTTTATATGCTTCAGCATGTACCCATGGGAGGTCGGGTACCCTGTATTACTGCGTGACGCCAGAAGTCACGGTCGTGTGTCATTGACTTTGAGAGGTGTAGTTGGGTAAGGTCGGCTTTTATCACCTCATCCCAAGTCATCTTGGGTCGCCCCACTCCGCGGTTTCCATCAACTTCTAGTGCTCTGCACCTTTTTATGCAGCTGTCATCCTTCATACGCATCACATGTCCATACCAGCGTAACCGCCTCTCCTGCACGCAGCATTTGATTCCTCTTATGCTCAGTCTCTCTCTCAATATATATATATATAATATATATATATATATATATATAATATATATATATATATAATATATATATATATATAATATATATATATATATAATATATATATATATAATATATATATATATATATATAATATATATATATATATATATATATAATATATATATATATATATCGATTGTTTTAAGGAACAAAATTAAAATTATTGAATCCCATATTAGAAAATTGTAGCAACAGGCGATTGGTTCAGCTTAAATAAACTACATGGTGTATGTGTGTGTGTGTATGTACGTGTGTGTGTGTATGTACGTGCGATTGTGTGTGTGTGGAGGAGGCGGGTGCGGGGGGTACGTGGTTGCCTATTGACTAGTCTATATACAAATCAGCATAAGTGAAACAGCTGTTGGAGGAATATGTGGGTGGTGTGTTGGCAGATGTGTCAAATCAATAAGAGGGTTCAAGGTTTCCAGCTATACGTGAGGCACAAAAGAGTGCACAACTCAAATACTCCCTGGTTAATACCCTTCTCTTTCTACCTATGTTGTATACACCCCACCTCCAGGGTCAGTATACTAATTACTTGCTCTGAACATCAACCCTATGGAAGTAGCACTTTCTCTTTATGGACCCACCTATGTTGTATCCACCCAAGAGCCAACAGTAATGACAACATCCTGCTCTGTTCATACCCACAACTCCGGGATCAGCACTAATGACTAAATCCTGCTCACACCATGATCCATACGGAACTCCTTTTCTCTTCTTGGACCCACCTATGTTGTATCCCCCACCTAGTGCCAGTACGTTCTCTTCTTGGACCCACATATGTTGTATCCAACCCCTATTGCCAGTATATTCTCTTCTTGGACCGACATATGTTGTATACAACCCCTAGTGCCAGTATATTCTCTTCGTGGACCCACCTATGTTGTATCCAACCCCTAGTGCCAGTATATTCTCTTCGTGGACCCACCTATGTTGTATCCAACACCTAGTGCCAGTATATTCTCTTCATGGACCCACCTATGTTGTATCCAACCCCTAGTGCCAGTATATTCTCTTCTTGGACCCACCTATGTTGTATCCAACCCCTAGTGCCAGTATATTCTCTTCATGGACCCACCTATGTTGTATCTACACCCCTAGTGCCAGTATATTCTCTACATGAACCCACCTATGTTGTATCTACACCCCTAGTGCCAGTATATTCTCTTCTTGGACCCACCTATGTTGTATCCAACCCCTAGTGCCAGTATATTCTCTTCTTGGACCCACCTATGTTGTATCCAACCCCTAGTGCCAGTATATTCTCTTCATGGACCCACCTATGTTGTATCCCACCCCTAGTGCCAGTACGTTCTCTTCATGGACCCATCTATGTTGTATCCAACCCCTAGTGCCAGTATATTCTCTTCATGGACCCACCTATGTTGTATCCAACCCCTAGTGCCAGTACGTTCTCTTCATGGACCCACCTATGTTGTATCCAACCCCTAGTGCCAGTATATTCTCTTCATGGACCCACCTATGTTGTATCCAACCCCTAGTACCAGTACGTTCTCTTCATGGACCCACCTATGTTGTATCCAACCCCTAGTGCCAGTATATTCTCTTCTTGGACCCACATATGTTGTATACAACCCCTAGTGCCAGTATATTCTCTTCTTGGACCCACATATGTTGTATCCAACTCCTAGTGACAGTATATTCTCTTCATGGACCCACCTATGTTGTATCCAACCCTACTGCCAGTATATTCTCTTCTTGGGCCCACATATGTTGTATCCAACCCCTAGTGCCAGTATATTGTCTTCTTGGACCCACCTATGTTGTATCCAACCCCTAGTGCCAGTACGTTCTCTTCATGGACCCACCTATGTTGTATCCAACCCCTAGTGCCAGTATATTCTCTTCTTTGACCCACCTATGTTGTATCCAACCCCTAATGCCAGTATATTCTCTTCATGGACCAACCTATGTTGTATCCAACCCCTAGTGCCAGTATATTCTCTTCATGGACCCACCTATGTTGTATCCCACCCCTAGTGCCAGTATATTCTCTTCTTGGACCCAACTATGTTGTATCCAAACCCTAGTGCCAGTACGTTCTCTTCTTGGACCCACCTGTGTTGTATCCAACCCCTAGTGACAGTACGTTCTCTTCTTGGACCCACCTATGTTGTATCCAACCCCTAGTGCCAGTACGTTCTCTTCATGGACCCACCTATGTTGTATCCAAACCCTAGTGCCAGTACGTTCTCTTCTTGGACCCACCTATGTTGTATCCAACCCCTAGTGCCAGTACGTTCTCTTCATGGACCCACCTATGTTGTATCCAACCCCTAGTGCCAGTACGATCTCTTCTTGGACCCACCTATGTTCTATCCAACCCCTAGTGCCAGTATATTCTCTTCTTGGACCCACCTATGTTGTATCCAACACCTAGTGCCAGTACGTTCTCTTCTTGGACCCACCTATGTTGTATCCCACCCCTAGTGCCAGTATATTCTCTTCTTGGACCCACCTATGTTGTATCCCACCCCTAGTGCCAGTATATTCTCTTCTTGGACCCACCTATGTTGTATCCAACCCCTAGTGCCAGTACGTTCTCTTCTTGAACCCACCCCTAGTGCCAGTATATTCTCTTCTTGGACGCACCTAAGTTGTATCCAACCCCTAGTGCCAGTACGTTCTCTTCTTGGACCCACCTATGTTGTATCCAACCCCTAGTGCCAGTACGTTCTCTTCATGGACCCACCTATGTTGTATCCAACCCCTGGTGACAGTACGTTCTCTTCTTGGACCCACCTATGTTGTATCCCACCCCTAGTGCCAGTATATTCTCTTCTTGGACCCACCTATGTTGTATCCCACCCCTAGTGCCAGTACGTTCTCTTCTTGAACCCGCCCCTAGTGCCAGTATATTCTCTTCTTGGACCCACCTAAGTTGTATCCAACCCCTAGTGCCAGTACGTTCTCTTCTTGGACCCACCTATGTTGTATCCAACCCCTAGTGCCAGTATATTCTCTTCTTGGACCCACCTATGTTGTATCCAACCCCTGGTGCCAGTACGTTCTCTTCTTGGACCCACCTAAGTTGTATCCAACCCCTAGTGCCAGTACGTTCTCTTCTTGGACCCACCTAAGTTGTATCCAACCCCTAGTGCCAGTACGTTCTCTTCTTGGACCCACCTATGTTGTATCCCACCCCTAGTGCCAGTATATTCTCTTCTTGGACCCACCTATGTTGTATCCCACCCCTAGTGCCAGTATATTCTCTTCATGGACCCACCTATGTTGTATCCAACCCCTAGTGCCAGTACGTTCTCTTCTTGGACCCACCTATGTTGTATCCAACCCCTAGTGCCAGTACGTTCTCTTCTTGGACCCACCTATATTGTATCCAACCCCTAGTGCCAGTATATTCTCTTCTTGGACCCACCTATGTTGTATCCAACCCCTAGTGCCAGTACGTTCTCTTCTTTGACCCACCTATATTGTATCCAACCCCTAGTGCCAGTAAGTTCTCTTCTTGGACCCACCTAAGTTGTATCCAACCCCTAGTGCCAGTATATTCTCTTCATGGACCCACCTATGTTGTATCCCACCCTTAGTGCCAGTATATTCTCTTCTTGGACCCACCTATGTTGTATCCAACCCCTAGTGCCAGTACGTTCTCTTCATGGACCCACCTATGTTGTATCCAACCCCTAGTGCCAGTACGTTCTCTTATTGGACCCACCTAAGTTGTATCCAACCCCTAGTGCCAGTATATTCTCTTCATGGACCCACCTATGTTGTATCCAACCCCTAGTGCCAGTATATTCTCTTCTTGGACCCACCTATGTTGTATCCAACTCCTAGTGCCAGTATGTTCTCTTCTTGGACCCACCTAAGTTGTATCCAACCCCTAGTGCCAGTATATTCTCTTCATGGACCCACCTATGTTGTATCCCACCCCTAGTGCCAGTATATTCTCTTCATGGACCCACCTATGTTGTATCCCACCCCTAGTGCCAGTATATTCTCTTCTTGGACCCACCTATGTTGTATCCAACCCCTAGTGCCAGTATATTCTCTTCATGGACCCACCTATGTTGTATCCCACCCCTAGTGCCAGTACGTTCTCTTCATGGACCCACCTATGTTGTATCCAACCCCTAGTGCCAGTACGTTCTCTTCATGGACCCACCTATGTTGTATCCAACCCCTAGTGCCAGTACGTTCTCTTCATGGACCCACCTATGTTGTATCCAACCCCTAGTGCCAGTACGTTCTCTTCTTTGACCCACCTATATTGTATCCAACCCCTAGTGCCAGTAAGTTCTCTTCTTGGACCCAACTATGTTGTATCCAACCCCTAGTGCCAGTACGTTCTCTTCATGGACCCACCTATGTTGTATCCAACCCCTAGTGCCAGTATATTCTCTTCTTTGACCCACCTATGTTGTATCCAACCCCTAGTGCCAGTATATTCTCTTCATGGACCCACCTATGTTGTATCCCACCCCTAGTGCCAGTATATTCTCTTCATGGACCCACCTATGTTGTATCCAACCCCTAGTGCCAGTACGTTCTCTTCATGGACCCACCTATGTTGTATCCAACCCCTAGTGCCAGTACGATCTCTTCTTGGACCCACCTATGTTCTATCCAACCCCTAGTGCCAGTATATTCTCTTCTTGGACCCACCTATGTTGTATCCAACACCTAGTGCCAGTACGTTCTCTTCTTGGACCCACCTATGTTGTATCCCACCCCTAGTGCCAGTATATTCTCTTCTTGGACCCACCTATGTTGTATCCCACCCCTAGTGCCAGTATATTCTCTTCTTGGACCCACCTATGTTGTATCCAACCCCTAGTGCCAGTACGTTCTCTTCTTGAACCCACCCCTAGTGCCAGTATATTCTCTTCTTGGACGCACCTAAGTTGTATCCAACCCCTAGTGCCAGTACGTTCTCTTCTTGGACCCACCTATGTTGTATCCAACCCCTAGTGCCAGTACGTTCTCTTCATGGACCCACCTATGTTGTATCCAACCCCTGGTGACAGTACGTTCTCTTCTTGGACCCACCTATGTTGTATCCCACCCCTAGTGCCAGTATATTCTCTTCTTGGACCCACCTATGTTGTATCCCACCCCTAGTGCCAGTACGTTCTCTTCTTGAACCCGCCCCTAGTGCCAGTATATTCTCTTCTTGGACCCACCTAAGTTGTATCCAACCCCTAGTGCCAGTACGTTCTCTTCTTGGACCCACCTATGTTGTATCCAACCCCTAGTGCCAGTATATTCTCTTCTTGGACCCACCTATGTTGTATCCAACCCCTGGTGCCAGTACGTTCTCTTCTTGGACCCACCTAAGTTGTATCCAACCCCTAGTGCCAGTACGTTCTCTTCTTGGACCCACCTAAGTTGTATCCAACCCCTAGTGCCAGTACGTTCTCTTCTTGGACCCACCTATGTTGTATCCCACCCCTAGTGCCAGTATATTCTCTTCTTGGACCCACCTATGTTGTATCCCACCCCTAGTGCCAGTATATTCTCTTCATGGACCCACCTATGTTGTATCCAACCCCTAGTGCCAGTACGTTCTCTTCTTGGACCAGCCTATGTTGTATCCAACCCCTAGTGCCAGTACATTCTCTTCTTGGACCCACCTATATTGTATCCAACCCCTAGTGCCAGTATATTCTCTTCTTGGACCCACCTATGTTGTATCCAACCCCTAGTGCCAGTACGTTCTCTTCTTTGACCCACCTATATTGTATCCAACCCCTAGTGCCAGTAAGTTCTCTTCTTGGACCCACCTAAGTTGTATCCAACCCCTAGTGCCAGTATATTCTCTTCATGGACCCACCTATGTTGTATCCCACCCTTAGTGCCAGTATATTCTCTTCTTGGACCCACCTATGTTGTATCCAACCCCTAGTGCCAGTACGTTCTCTTCATGGACCCACCTATGTTGTATCCAACCCCTAGTGCCAGTACGTTCTCTTCTTGGACCCACCTAAGTTGTATCCAACCCCTAGTGCCAGTATATTCTCTTCATGGACCTACCTATGTTGTATCCCACTCCTAGTGCCAGTATATTCTCTTCTTGGACCCACCTATGTTGTATCCAACTCCTAGTGCCAGTATGTTCTCTTCTTGGACCCACCTAAGTTGTATCCAACCCCTAGTGCCAGTATATTCTCTTCATGGACCCACCTATGTTGTATCCCACCCCTAGTGCCAGTATATTCTCTTCATGGACCCACCTATGTTGTATCCCACCCCTAGTGCCAGTATATTCTCTTCTTGGACCCACCTATGTTGTATCCAACCCCTAGTGCCAGTATATTCTCTTCATGGACCCACCTATGTTGTATCCCACCCCTAGTGCCAGTACGTTCTCTTCATGGACCCACCTATGTTGTATCCAACCCCTAGTGCCAGTACGTTCTCTTCATGGACCCACCTATGTTGTATCCAACCCCTAGTGCCAGTACGTTCTCTTCTTTGACCCACCTATATTGTATCCAACCCCTAGTGCCAGTAAGTTCTCTTCTTGGACCCAACTATGTTGTATCCAACCCCTAGTGCCAGTACGTTCTCTTCATGGACCCACCTATGTTGTATCCAACCCCTAGTGCCAGTATATTCTCTTCTTTGACCCACCTATGTTGTATACAACCCCTAGTGCCAGTATATTCTCTTCATGGACCCATCTATGTTGTATCCAACCCCTAGTGCCAGTATATTCTCTTCATGGACCCACCTATGTTGTATCCCACCCCTAGTGCCAGTATATTCTCTTCATGGACCCACCTATGTTGTATCCAACCCCTAGTGCCAGTACGTTCTCTTCTTGGACCCACCTATGTTGTATCCCACCCCTAGTGCCAGTATATTCTCTTCTTGTACCCAACTATGTTGTATCCAACCCCTAGTGCCAGTACGTTCTCTTCTTGGACCCACCTATGTTGTATCCAACCCCTAGTGACAGTACGTTCTCTTCTTGGACCCACCTATGTTGTATCCAACCCCTAGTGCCAGTACGTTCTCTTCATGGACCCACCTATGTTGTATCCAAACCCTAGTGCCAGTACGTTCTCTTCTTGGACCCACCTATGTTGTATCCAACCCCTAGTGCCAGTACGTTCTCTTCTTGAACCCACCCCTAGTGCCAGTATATTCTCTTCTTGGACGCACCTAAGTTGTATCCAACCCCTAGTGCCAGTACGTTCTCTTCTTGGACCCACCTATGTTGTATCCAACCCCTAGTGCCAGTACGTTCTCTTCATGGACCCACATATGTTGTATCCAACCCCTGGTGACAGTACGTTCTCTTCTTGGACCCACCTATGTTGTATCCCACCCCTAGTGCCAGTATATTCTCTTCTTGGACCCACCTATGTTGTATCCCACCCCTAGTGCCAGTACGTTCTCTTCTTGAACCCGCCCCTAGTGCCAGTATATTCTCTTCTTGGACCCACCTAAGTTGTATCCAACCCCTAGTGCCAGTACGTTCTCTTCTTGGACCCACCTATGTTGTATCCAACCCCTAGTGCCAGTATATTCTCTTCTTGGACCCACCTATGTTGTATCCAACCCCTGGTGCCAGTACGTTCTCTTCTTGGACCCACCTAAGTTGTATCCAACCCCTAGTGCCAGTACGTTCTCTTCTTGGACCCACCTAAGTTGTATCCAACCCCTAGTGCCACTATATTCTCTTCTTGGACCCACCTATGTTGTATCCCACCCCTAGTGCCAGTATATTCTCTTCTTGGACCCACCTATGTTGTATCCCACCCCTAGTGCCAGTATATTCTCTTCATGGACCCACCTATGTTGTATCCAACCCCTAGTGCCAGTACGTTCTCTTCTTGGACCCACCTATGTTGTATCCAACCCCTAGTGCCAGTACGTTCTCTTCTTGGACCCACCTATATTGTATCCAACCCCTAGTGCCAGTATATTCTCTTCTTGGACCCACCTATGTTGTATCCAACCCCTAGTGCCAGTACGTTCTCTTCTTTGACCCACCTATATTGTATCCAACCCCTAGTGCCAGTAAGTTCTCTTCTTGGACCCACCTAAGTTGTATCCAACCCCTAGTGCCAGTATATTCTCTTCATGGACCCACCTATGTTGTATCCCACCCTTAGTGCCAGTATATTCTCTTCTTGGACCCACCTATGTTGTATCCAACCCCTAGTGCCAGTACGTTCTCTTCATGGACCCACCTATGTTGTATCCAACCCCTAGTGCCAGTACGTTCTCTTCTTGGACCCACCTAAGTTGTATCCAACCCCTAGTGCCAGTATATTCTCTTCATGGACCTACCTATGTTGTATCCCACTCCTAGTGCCAGTATATTCTATTCTTGGACCCACCTATGTTGTATCCAACTCCTAGTGCCAGTATGTTCTCTTCTTGGACCCACCTAAGTTGTATCCAACCCCTAGTGCCAGTATATTCTCTTCATGGACCCACCTATGTTGTATCCCACCCCTAGTGCCAGTATATTCTCTTCATGGACCCACCTATGTTGTATCCCACCCCTAGTGCCAGTATATTCTCTTCTTGGACCCACCTATGTTGTATCCAACCCCTAGTGCCAGTATATTCTCTTCATGGACCCACCTATGTTGTATCCAACCCCTAGTGCCAGTACGATCTCTTCTTGGACCCACCTATGTTCTATCCAACCCCTAGTGCCAGTATATTCTCTTCTTGGACCCACCTATGTTGTATCCAACACCTAGTGCCAGTACGTTCTCTTCTTGGACCCACCTATGTTGTATCCCACCCCTAGTGCCAGTATATTCTCTTCTTGGACCCACCTATGTTGTATCCCACCCCTAGTGCCAGTATATTCTCTTCTTGGACCCACCTATGTTGTATCCAACCCCTAGTGCCAGTACGTTCTCTTCTTGAACCCACCCCTAGTGCCAGTATATTCTCTTCTTGGACGCACCTAAGTTGTATCCAACCCCTAGTGCCAGTACGTTCTCTTCTTGGACCCACCTATGTTGTATCCAACCCCTAGTGCCAGTACGTTCTCTTCATGGACCCACCTATGTTGTATCCAACCCCTGGTGACAGTACGTTCTCTTCTTGGACCCACCTATGTTGTATCCCACCCCTAGTGCCAGTATATTCTCTTCTTGGACCCACCTATGTTGTATCCCACCCCTAGTGCCAGTACGTTCTCTTCTTGAACCCGCCCCTAGTGCCAGTATATTCTCTTCTTGGACCCACCTAAGTTGTATCCAACCCCTAGTGCCAGTACGTTCTCTTCTTGGACCCACCTATGTTGTATCCAACCCCTAGTGCCAGTATATTCTCTTCTTGGACCCACCTATGTTGTATCCAACCCCTGGTGCCAGTACGTTCTCTTCTTGGACCCACCTAAGTTGTATCCAACCCCTAGTGCCAGTACGTTCTCTTCTTGGACCCACCTAAGTTGTATCCAACCCCTAGTGCCAGTACGTTCTCTTCTTGGACCCACCTATGTTGTATCCCAGCCCTAGTGCCAGTATATTCTCTTCTTGGACCCACCTATGTTGTATCCCACCCCTAGTGCCAGTATATTCTCTTCATGGACCCACCTATGTTGTATCCAACCCCTAGTGCCAGTACGTTCTCTTCTTGGACCCACCTATGTTGTATCCAACCCCTAGTGCCAGTACGTTCTCTTCTTGGACCCACCTATATTGTATCCAACCCCTAGTGCCAGTATATTCTCTTCTTGGACCCACCTATGTTGTATCCAACCCCTAGTGCCAGTACGTTCTCTTCTTTGACCCACCTATATTGTATCCAACCCCTAGTGCCAGTAAGTTCTCTTCTTGGACCCACCTAAGTTGTATCCAACCCCTAGTGCCAGTATATTCTCTTCATGGACCCACCTATGTTGTATCCCACCCTTAGTGCCAGTATATTCTCTTCTTGGACCCACCTATGTTGTATCCAACCCCTAGTGCCAGTACGTTCTCTTCATGGACCCACCTATGTTGTATCCAACCCCTAGTGCCAGTACGTTCTCTTATTGGACCCACCTAAGTTGTATCCAACCCCTAGTGCCAGTATATTCTCTTCATGGACCTACCTATGTTGTATCCCACTCCTAGTGCCAGTATATTCTCTTCTTGGACCCACCTATGTTGTATCCAACTCCTAGTGCCAGTATGTTCTCTTCTTGGACCCACCTAAGTTGTATCCAACCCCTAGTGCCAGTATATTCTCTTCATGGACCCACCTATGTTGTATCCCACCCCTAGTGCCAGTATATTCTCTTCATGGACCCACCTATGTTGTATCCCACCCCTAGTGCCAGTATATTCTCTTCTTGGACCCACCTATGTTGTATCCAACCCCTAGTGCCAGTATATTCTCTTCATGGACCCACCTATGTTGTATCCCACCCCTAGTGCCAGTACGTTCTCTTCATGGACCCACCTATGTTGTATCCAACCCCTAGTGCCAGTACGTTCTCTTCATGGACCCACCTATGTTGTATCCAACCCCTAGTGCCAGTACGTTCTCTTCATGGACCCACCTATGTTGTATCCAACCCCTAGTGCCAGTACGTTCTCTTCTTTGACCCACCTATATTGTATCCAACCCCTAGTGCCAGTAAGTTCTCTTCTTGGACCCAACTATGTTGTATCCAACCCCTAGTGCCAGTACGTTCTCTTCATGGACCCACCTATGTTGTATCCAACCCCTAGTGCCAGTATATTCTCTTCTCTGACCCACCTATGTTGTATCCAACCCCTAGTGCCAGTATATTCTCTTCATGGACCCACCTATGTTGTATCCCACCCCTAGTGCCAGTATATTCTCTTCATGGACCCACCTATGTTGTATCCAACCCCTAGTGCCAGTACGTTCTCTTCATGGACCCACCTATGTTGTATCCAACCCCTAGTGCCAGTACGATCTCTTCTTGGACCCACCTATGTTCTATCCAACCCCTAGTGCCAGTATATTCTCTTCTTGGACCCACCTATGTTGTATCCAACACCTAGTGCCAGTACGTTCTCTTCTTGGACCCACCTATGTTGTATCCCACCCCTAGTGCCAGTATATTCTCTTCTTGGACCCACCTATGTTGTATCCCACCCCTAGTGCCAGTATATTCTCTTCTTGGACCCACCTATGTTGTATCCAACCCCTAGTGCCAGTACGTTCTCTTCTTGAACCCACCCCTAGTGCCAGTATATTCTCTTCTTGGACGCACCTAAGTTGTATCCAACCCCTAGTGCCAGTACGTTCTCTTCTTGGACCCACCTATGTTGTATCCAACCCCTAGTGCCAGTACGTTCTCTTCATGGACCCACCTATGTTGTATCCAACCCCTGGTGACAGTACGTTCTCTTCTTGGACCCACCTATGTTGTATCCCACCCCTAGTGCCAGTATATTCTCTTCTTGGACCCACCTATGTTGTATCCCACCCCTAGTGCCAGTACGTTCTCTTCTTGAACCCGCCCCTAGTGCCAGTATATTCTCTTCTTGGACCCACCTAAGTTGTATCCAACCCCTAGTGCCAGTACGTTCTCTTCTTGGACCCACCTAAGTTGTATCCAACCCCTAGTGCCAGTACGTTCTCTTCTTGGACCCACCTAAGTTGTATCCAACCCCTAGTGCCAGTACGTTCTCTTCTTGGACCCACCTATGTTGTATCCCACCCCTAGTGCCAGTATATTCTCTTCTTGGACCCACCTATGTTGTATCCCACCCCTAGTGCCAGTATATTCTCTTCATGGACCCACCTATGTTGTATCCAACCCCTAGTGCCAGTACGTTCTCTTCTTGGACCCACCTATGTTGTATCCAACCCCTAGTGCCAGTACATTCTCTTCTTGGACCCACCTATATTGTATCCAACCCCTAGTGCCAGTATATTCTCTTCTTGGACCCACCTATGTTGTATCCAACCCCTAGTGCCAGTACGTTCTCTTCTTTGACCCACCTATATTGTATCCAACCCCTAGTGCCAGTAAGTTCTCTTCTTGGACCCACCTAAGTTGTATCCAACCCCTAGTGCCAGTATATTCTCTTCATGGACCCACCTATGTTGTATCCCACCCTTAGTGCCAGTATATTCTCTTCTTGGACCCACCTATGTTGTATCCAACCCCTAGTGCCAGTACGTTCTCTTCATGGACCCACCTATGTTGTATCCAACCCCTAGTGCCAGTACGTTCTCTTCTTGGACCCACCTAAGTTGTATCCAACCCCTAGTGCCAGTATATTCTCTTCATGGACCTACCTATGTTGTATCCCACTCCTAGTGCCAGTATATTCTCTTCTTGGACCCACCTATGTTGTATCCAACTCCTAGTGCCAGTATGTTCTCTTCTTGGACCCACCTAAGTTGTATCCAACCCCTAGTGCCAGTATATTCTCTTCATGGACCCACCTATGTTGTATCCCACCCCTAGTGCCAGTATATTCTCTTCATGGACCCACCTATGTTGTATCCCACCCCTAGTGCCAGTATATTCTCTTCTTGGACACACCTATGTTGTATCCAACCCCTAGTGCCAGTATATTCTCTTCATGGACCCACCTATGTTGTATCCCACCCCTAGTGCCAGTACGTTCTCTTCATGGACCCACCTATGTTGTATCCAACCCCTAGTGCCAGTACGTTCTCTTCATGGACCCACCTATGTTGTATCCAACCCCTAGTGCCAGTACGTTCTCTCCTTTGACCCACCTATATTGTATCCAACCCCTAGTGCCAGTAAGTTCTCTTCTTGGACCCAACTATGTTGTATCCAACCCCTAGTGCCAGTACGTTCTCTTCATGGACCCACCTATGTTGTATCCAACCCCTAGTGCCAGTATATTCTCTTCTTTGACCCACCTATGTTGTATACAACCCCTAGTGCCAGTATATTCTCTTCATGGACCCACCTATGTTGTATCCAACCCCTAGTGCCAGTATATTCTCTTCATGGACCCACCTATGTTGTATCCCACCCCTAGTGCCAGTATATTCTCTTCATGGACCCACCTATGTTGTATCCAACCCCTAGTGCCAGTACGTTCTCTTCTTGGACCCACCTATGTTGTATCCCACCCCTAGTGCCAGTATATTCTCTTCTTGTACCCAACTATGTTGTATCCAACCCCTAGTGCCAGTACGTTCTCTTCTTGGACCCACCTATGTTGTATCCAACCCCTAGTGACAGTACGTTCTCTTCTTGGACCCACCTATGTTGTATCCAACCCCTAGTGCCAGTACGTTCTCTTCATGGACCCACCTATGTTGTATCCAAACCCTAGTGCCAGTACGTTCTCTTCTTGGACCCACCTATGTTGTATCCAACCCCTAGTGCCAGTACGTTCTCTTCATGGACCCACCTATGTTGTATCCCACCCCTAGTGCCAGTACGATCTCTTCTTGGACCCACCTATGTTCTATCCAACCCCTAGTGCCAGTATATTCTCTTCTTGGACCCACCTATGTTGTATCCAACACCTAGTGCCAGTACGTTCTCTTCTTGGACCCACCTATGTTGTATCCCACCCCTAGTGCCAGTATATTCTCTTCTTGGACCCACCTATGTTGTATCCCACCCCTAGTGCCAGTATATTCTCTTCTTGGACCCACCTATGTTGTATCCAACCCCTAGTGCCAGTACGTTCTCTTCTTGAACCCACCCCTAGTGCCAGTATATTCTCTTCTTGGACGCACCTAAGTTGTATCCAACCCCTAGTGCCAGTACGTTCTCTTCTTGGACCCACCTATGTTGTATCCAACCCCTAGTGCCAGTACGTTCTCTTCATGGACCCACATATGTTGTATCCAACCCCTGGTGACAGTACGTTCTCTTCTTGGACCCACCTATGTTGTATCCCACCCCTAGTGCCAGTATATTCTCTTCTTGGACCCACCTATGTTGTATCCCACCCCTAGTGCCAGTACGTTCTCTTCTTGAACCCGCCCCTAGTGCCAGTATATTCTCTTCTTGGACCCACCTAAGTTGTATCCAACCCCTAGTGCCAGTACGTTCTCTTCTTGGACCCACCTATGTTGTATCCAACCCCTAGTGCCAGTATATTCTCTTCTTGGACCCACCTATGTTGTATCCAACCCCTGGTGCCAGTACGTTCTCTTCTTGGACCCACCTAAGTTGTATCCAACCCCTAGTGCCAGTACGTTCTCTTCTTGGACCCACCTAAGTTGTATCCAACCCCTAGTGCCACTATATTCTCTTCTTGGACCCACCTATGTTGTATCCCACCCCTAGTGCCAGTATATTCTCTTCTTGGACCCACCTATGTTGTATCCCACCCCTAGTGCCAGTATATTCTCTTCATGGACCCACCTATGTTGTATCCAACCCCTAGTGCCAGTACGTTCTCTTCTTGGACCCACCTATGTTGTATCCAACCCCTAGTGCCAGTACGTTCTCTTCTTGGACCCACCTATATTGTATCCAACCCCTAGTGCCAGTATATTCTCTTCTTGGACCCACCTATGTTGTATCCAACCCCTAGTGCCAGTACGTTCTCTTCTTTGACCCACCTATATTGTATCCAACCCCTAGTGCCAGTAAGTTCTCTTCTTGGACCCACCTAAGTTGTATCCAACCCCTAGTGCCAGTATATTCTCTTCATGGACCCACCTATGTTGTATCCCACCCTTAGTGCCAGTATATTCTCTTCTTGGACCCACCTATGTTGTATCCAACCCCTAGTGCCAGTACGTTCTCTTCATGGACCCACCTATGTTGTATCCAACCCCTAGTGCCAGTACGTTCTCTTCTTGGACCCACCTAAGTTGTATCCAACCCCTAGTGCCAGTATATTCTCTTCATGGACCTACCTATGTTGTATCCCACTCCTAGTGCCAGTATATTCTATTCTTGGACCCACCTATGTTGTATCCAACTCCTAGTGCCAGTATGTTCTCTTCTTGGACCCACCTAAGTTGTATCCAACCCCTAGTGCCAGTATATTCTCTTCATGGACCCACCTATGTTGTATCCCACCCCTAGTGCCAGTATATTCTCTTCATGGACCCACCTATGTTGTATCCCACCCCTAGTGCCAGTATATTCTGTTCTTGGACCCACCTATGTTGTATCCAACCCCTAGTGCCAGTATATTCTCTTCATGGACCCACCTATGTTGTATCCCACCCCTAGTGCCAGTACGTTCTCTTCATGGACCCACCTATGTTGTATCCAACCCCTAGTGCCAGTATATTCTCTTCATGGACCCACCTATGTTGTATCCAACCCCTAGTGCCAGTACGTTCTCTTCATGGACCCACCTATGTTGTATCCAACCCCTAGTGCCAGTATATTCTCTTCATGGACCCACCTATGTTGTATCCAACCCCTAGTGCCAGTACGTTCTCTTCATGGACCCACCTATGTTGTATCCAACCCCTAGTGCCAGTATATTCTCTTCTTGGACCCACATATGTTGTATACAACCCCTAGTGCCAGTATATTCTCTTCTTGGACCCACATATGTTGTATCCAACTCCTAGTGACAGTATATTCTCTTCTTGGACCCACCTATGTTGTATCCAACCCCTACTGCCAGTATATTCTCTTCTTGGGCCCACATATGTTGTATCCAACCCCTAGTGCCAGTATATTGTCTTCTTGGACCCACCTATGTTGTATCCAACCCCTAGTGCCAGTACGTTCTCTTCATGGACCCACCTATGTTGTATCCACACCCTTGTGCCAGTATATTCTCTTCTTTGACCCACCTATGTTGTATCCAACCCCTAGTGCCAGTATATTCTCTTCATGGACCCACCTATGTTGTATCCAACCCCTAGTGCCAGTATATTCTCTTCATGGACCCACCTATGTTGTATCCAACCCCTAGTGCCAGTACGTTCTCTTCTTGGACCCACCTATGTTGTATCCCACCCCTAGTGCCAGTATATTCTATTCTTGGACCCACATATGTTGTATCCAACCCCTAGTGCCAGTATATTCTCTTCTTGGACCCACCTATGTTGTATCCCACCCCTAGTGCCAGTATATTCTCTTCATGGACCCACCTATGTTGTATCCCACCCCTAGTGCCAGTATATTCTCTTCATGGACCCACCTATGTTGTATCCAACCCCTAGTGCCAGTACGTTCTCTTCTTGGACCTACCTATGTTGTATCCAACCCCTAGTGACAGTACGTTCTCTTCTTGGACCCACCTATGTTGTATCCAACCCCTAGTGCCAGTACGATCTCGTCATGGACCCACCTATGTTGTATCCAAACCCTAGTGCCAGTACGTTCTCTTCTTGGACCCACCTATGTTGTATCCAACCCCTAGTGCCAGTAAGTTCTCTTCATGGACCCACCTATGTTGTATCCAACCCCTAGTGCCAGTACGTTCTCTTCTTGGACCCACCTATGTTGTATCCAACCCCTAGTGCCAGTATATTCTCTTCTTGGACCCACCTATGTTGTATCCAACCCTTAGTGCCAATACGTTCTCTTCTTGAACCCACCTATGTTGTATCCCACCTCTAGTGCCAGTATATTCTCTTCTTGGACCCACCTATGTTGTATCCAACCCCTAGTGCCAGTACGTTCCCTTCATGGACCCACCTATGTTGTATCCAACCCCTAGTGCCAGTACGTTCTCTTCATGGACCCACCTATGTTGTATCCAACCCCTAGTGCCAGTACGTTCTCTTCTTGGACCCACCTATGTTGTATCCCACCCCTAGTGCCAGTATATTCTCTTCTTGGACCCACCTATGTTGTATCCAACCCCTAGTGCCAGTATATTCTCTTCATGGACCCACCTATGTTGTATCCAACCCCTAGTGCCAGTACGTTCTCTTCTTGGACCCACCTATGTTGTATCCCACCCATAGTGCCAGTATATTCTCTTCTTGGACCCACATATGTTGTATCCAACCCCTAGTGCCAGTATATTCTCTTCATGGACCCACCCCCTAGTGCCAGTACGTTCTCTTCATGGAGCCACCTATGTTGTATCCAACCGCTAGTGCCACTATATTCTCTTCTTGGACCCACCTATGTTGTATCCAACCCCTAGTGCCAGTATATTCTCTTCATGGACCCACCTATGTTGTATCCAACCTCTAGTGCCAGTATATTCTCTTCATGGACCCACCTATGTTGTATCAAACCCCTAGTGCCAGTACGTTCTCTTCTTGGACCCACCTATGTTGTATCCCACCCCTAGTGCCAGTATATTCTCTTCTTGGACCCACATATGTTGTATCCAACCCCTAGTGCCAGTACGTTCTCTTCTTGGACCCACCTATGTTGTATCCCACCCCTAGTGCCAGTATATTCTCTTCTTGGACCCACCTATGTTTTATCCAACCCCTAGTGCCAGTATATTCTCTTCATGGACCCACCTATGTTGTATCCAACCCCTAGTGCCAGTATATTCTCTTCATGGACCCACCTATGTTGTATCCAACCCCTAGTGCCAGTACGTTCTCTTCTTGGACCCACCTATGTTGTATCCAACCCCTAGTGCCAGTATATTCTCTTCTTGGACCCACCTATGTTGTATCCAACCCCTAGTGCCAGTACGTTCTCTTCTTGGACCCACCTATGTTGTATCCCACCCCTAGTGCCAGTATATTCTCTTCATGGACCCACCTATGTTGTATCCAACCCCTAGTGCCAGTACGTTCTCTTCTTGGACCCACCTATGTTGTATCCAACCCCTAGTGCCAGTACGTTCTCTTCTTGGACCCACCTAAGTTGTATCCCACCCCTAGTGCCAGTATATTCTCTTCATGGACCCACCTATGTTGTATCCCACCCCTAGTGACAGTATATTCTCTTCATGGACCCACCTATGTTGTATCCCACCCCTAGTGCCAGTATATTCTCTTCATGGACCCACCTATGTTGTATCCAACCCCTAGTGCCAGCACGTTCTCTTCATGGACCCACCTATGTTGTATCCAACCCCTAGTGCCAGTACGTTCTCTTCTTTGACCCACCTATGTTGTATCCAACCCCTAGTGCCAGTACGTTCTCTTCTTGGACCCACCTATGTTGTATCCCACCCCTAGTGCCACTACGTTCTCTTCTTGGACCCAACTATGTTGTATCCCACCCATAGTGCCAGTATATTCTCTTCTTGGACCCACATATGTCGTATCCAACCCCTAGTGCCAGTACGTTCTCTTCTTGGACCCACCTAAGTTGTATCCAACCCCTAGTGCCAGTATATTCTCTTCTTGGACCCACCTATGTTGTATCCAACCCCTAGTGCCAGTATATTCTCTTCTTGGACCCACCTATGTTGTATCCCACCCCTAGTGCCAGTACGTTCTCTTCTTGGACCCACCTATGTTGTATCCCACCCCTAGTGCCAGTATATTCTCTTCATGGACCCACCTATGTTGTATCCAACCCCTAGTGCCAGTATATTCTCTTCTTGGACCCACCTATGTTGTATCCCACCCCTAGTGCCAGTATATTCTCTTCTTGGACCCACCTATGTTGTATCCAACCCCTAGTGCCAGTATATTCTCTTCATGGACCCACCTATGTTGTATCCCACCCCTAGTGCCAGTACGTTCTCTTCTTGGACCCACCTATGTTGTATCCCACCCCTAGTGCCAGTATATTCTCTTCATCGACCCACCTATGTTGTATCCAACCCCTAGTGCCAGTACGTTCTCTTCTTGGACCCACCTATGTTGTATCCAACCCCTAGTGGCAGTACGTTCTCTTCTTGGACCCACCTAAGTTGTATCCAACCCCTAGTGCCAGTACGTTCTCTTCTTGGACCCACCTAAGTTGTATCCAACCCCTAGTGCCAGTACGTTCTCCTCATGGACCCACCTATGTTGTATCCAACCCCTAGTGCCAGTACGTTCTCTTCATGGACCCACCTATGTTGTATCCCACCCCTAGTGCCAGTATGTTCTCTTCTTGGACCCAACTATGTTGTATCCCACCCATAGTGCCAGAATATTCTCTTCTTGGACCCACATATGTTGTATCCAACCCCTAGTGCCAGTATATTCTCTTCATGGACCCACCTATGTTGTATCCAACCCCTAGTGCCAGTACGTTCTCTTCTTGGACCCACCTATGTTGTATCCCACCCATAGTGCCAGTATATTCTCTTCTTGGACCCACATATGTTGTATCCAACCCCTAGTGCCAGTATATTCTCTTCATGGACCCACCTATGTTGTATCCAACCCCTAGTGCCAGTACGTTCTCTTCTTGGACCCACCTATGTTGTATCCAACCCCTAGTGCCAGTATATTCTCTTCTTGGACCCACCTATGTTGTATCCAACCCCTAGTGCCAGTATATTCTCTTCTTGGACCCACCTATGTTGTATCCAACCCCTAGTGCCAGTATATTCTCTTCTTGGACCCACCTATGTTGTATCCCACCCCTAGTGCCAGTACGTTCTCTTCTTGGACCCACCTACGTTGTATCCAACCCCTAGTGCCAGTATATTCTCTTCTTGGACCCACATATGTTGTATCCAACCCCTAGTGCCAGTATATTCTCTTCTTGGACCCACCTATGTTGTATCCCACCCCTAGTGCCAGTATATTCTCTTCATGGACCCACCTATGTTGTATCCAACCCCTAGTGCCAGTATATTCTCTTCATGGACCCACCTATGTTGTATCCAACCCCTAGTGCCAGTACGTTCTCTTCTTGGACCCACCTATGTTGTATCCAACCCCTAGTGCCAGTACGTTCTCGTCATGGACCCACCTATGTTGTATCCAAACCCTAGTGCCAGTACGTTCTCTTCTTGGAGCCACCTATGTGGTATCGAACCCCTAGTGCCAGTACGTTCTCTTCATGGACCCACCTATGTTGTATCCAACCCCTAGTGCCAGTACGTTCTCTTCTTGGACCCACCTATGTTGTATCCAACCCCTAGTGCCAGTATATTCTCTTCTTGGACCCACCTATGTTGTATCCCACCCCTAGTGCCAGTACGTTCTCTTCATGGAGCCACCTATGTTGTATCCAACCGCTAGTGCCACTATATTCTCTTCTTGGACCCACCTATGTTGTATCCAACCCCTAGTGCCAGTATATTCTCTTCATGGACCCACCTATGTTGTATCCAACCCCTAGTGCCAGTATATTCTCTTCATGGACCCACCTATGTTGTATCCAACCCCTAGTGCCAGTACGTTCTCTTCTTGGACCCACCTATGTTGTATCCCACCCCTAGTGCCAGTATATTCTCTTTTTGGACCCACCTATGTTGTATCCCACCCCTAGTGCCAGTATATTCTCTTCTTGGACCCACCTATGTTGTATCCCACCCCTAGTGCCAGTATATTCTCTTCTTGGACCCACCTATGTTGTATCCCACCCCTAGTGCCAGTATATTCTCTTCTTGGACCCACCTATGTTGTATCCAACCCCTAGTGCCAGTACGTTCGCTTCTTGGACCCACCTATGTTGTATCCCACCCCTAGTGCCAGTATATTCTATTCTTGGACCCACCTATGTTGTATCCAACCCCTAGTGCCAGTACGTTCTCTTCTTGAACCCACCTATGTTGTATCCAACACCTGGTGCCAGTACGTTCTCTTCTTGGACCCACCTATGTTGTATCCCACCCCTAGTGCCAGTATATTCTCTTCTTGGACCCACCTATGTTGTATCCAACCCCTAGTGCCAGTACGTTCTCTTCTTGGACCCACCTATGTTGTATCCAACACCTGGTGCCAGTACGTTCTCTTCTTGGACCCACCTATGTTGTATCCCACCCCTAGTGCCAGTATATTCTCTTCTTGGACCCACCTATGTTGTATCCCACCCCTAGTGCGAGTATATTCTCTTCTTGGACCCACCTATGTTGTATCCCACCCCTAGTGCCAGTACGTTCTCTTCTTGAACCCACCTATGTTGTATCCCACCCCTAGTGCCAGTATATTCTCTTCTTGGACCCACCTAAGTTGTATCCAACCCCTAGTGCCAGTACGTTCTCTTCTTGTACCCACCTATGTTGTATCCAACCCCTAGTGCCAGTATATTCTCTTCTTGGACCCACCTAAGTTGTATCCAACCCCTAGTGCCAGTACGTTCTCTTCTTGGACCCACCTATGTTGTATCCAACCCCTAGTGCCAGTACGTTCTCTTCATGGACCCACCTATGTTGTATCCAACCCCTAGTGCCAGTACGTTCTCTTCTTGGACCCACCTAAGTTGTATCCAACCCCTAGTGCCAGTATATTCTCTTCATGGACCTACCTATGTTGTATCCCACTCCTAGTGCCAGTATATTCTCTTCTTGGACCCACCTATGTTGTATCCAACTCCTAGTGCCAGTATGTTCTCTTCTTGGACCCACCTAAGTTGTATCCAACCCCTAGTGCCAGTATATTCTCTTCATGGACCCACCTATGTTGTATCCCACCCCTAGTGCCAGTATATTCTCTTCATGGACCCACCTATGTTGTATCCCACCCCTAGTGCCAGTATATTCTCTTCTTGGACACACCTATGTTGTATCCAACCCCTAGTGCCAGTATATTCTCTTCATGGACCCACCTATGTTGTATCCCACCCCTAGTGCCAGTACGTTCTCTTCATGGACCCACCTATGTTGTATCCAACCCCTAGTGCCAGTACGTTCTCTTCATGGACCCACCTATGTTGTATCCAACCCCTAGTGCCAGTACATTCTCTTCTTTGACCCACCTATATTGTATCCAACCCCTAGTGCCAGTAAGTTCTCTTCTTGGACCCAACTATGTTGTATCCAACCCCTAGTGCCAGTACGTTCTCTTCATGGACCCACCTATGTTGTATCCAACCCCTAGTGCCAGTATATTCTCTTCTTTGACCCACCTATGTTGTATACAACCCCTAGTGCCAGTATATTCTCTTCATGGACCCACCTATGTTGTATCCAACCCCTAGTGCCAGTATATTCTCTTCATGGACCCACCTATGTTGTATCCCACCCCTAGTGCCAGTATATTCTCTTCATGGACCCACCTATGTTGTATCCAACCCCTAGTGCCAGTACGTTCTCTTCTTGGACCCACCTATGTTGTATCCCACCCCTAGTGCCAGTATATTCTCTTCTTGTACCCAACTATGTTGTATCCAACCCCTAGTGCCAGTACGTTCTCTTCTTGGACCCACCTATGTTGTATCCAACCCCTAGTGACAGTACGTTCTCTTCTTGGACCCACCTATGTTGTATCCAACCCCTAGTGCCAGTACGTTCTCTTCATGGACCCACCTATGTTGTATCCAAACCCTAGTGCCAGTACGTTCTCTTCTTGGACCCACCTATGTTGTATCCAACCCCTAGTGCCAGTACGTTCTCTTCATGGACCCACCTATGTTGTATCCCACCCCTAGTGCCAGTACGATCTCTTCTTGGACCCACCTATGTTCTATCCAACCCCTAGTGCCAGTATATTCTCTTCTTGGACCCACCTATGTTGTATCCAACACCTAGTGCCAGTACGTTCTCTTCTTGGACCCACCTATGTTGTATCCCACCCCTAGTGCCAGTATATTCTCTTCTTGGACCCACCTATGTTGTATCCCACCCCTAGTGCCAGTATATTCTCTTCTTGGACCCACCTATGTTGTATCCAACCCCTAGTGCCAGTACGTTCTCTTCTTGAACCCACCCCTAGTGCCAGTATATTCTCTTCTTGGACGCACCTAAGTTGTATCCAACCCCTAGTGCCAGTACGTTCTCTTCTTGGACCCACCTATGTTGTATCCAACCCCTAGTGCCAGTACGTTCTCTTCATGGACCCACATATGTTGTATCCAACCCCTGGTGACAGTACGTTCTCTTCTTGGACCCACCTATGTTGTATCCCACCCCTAGTGCCAGTATATTCTCTTCTTGGACCCACCTATGTTGTATCCCACCCCTAGTGCCAGTACGTTCTCTTCTTGAACCCGCCCCTAGTGCCAGTATATTCTCTTCTTGGACCCACCTAAGTTGTATCCAACCCCTAGTGCCAGTACGTTCTCTTCTTGGACCCACCTATGTTGTATCCAACCCCTAGTGCCAGTATATTCTCTTCTTGGACCCACCTATGTTGTATCCAACCCCTGGTGCCAGTACGTTCTCTTCTTGGACCCACCTAAGTTGTATCCAACCCCTAGTGCCAGTACGTTCTCTTCTTGGACCCACCTAAGTTGTATCCAACCCCTAGTGCCACTATATTCTCTTCTTGGACCCACCTATGTTGTATCCCACCCCTAGTGCCAGTATATTCTCTTCTTGGACCCACCTATGTTGTATCCCACCCCTAGTGCCAGTATATTCTCTTCATGGACCCACCTATGTTGTATCCAACCCCTAGTGCCAGTACGTTCTCTTCTTGGACCCACCTATGTTGTATCCAACCCCTAGTGCCAGTACGTTCTCTTCTTGGACCCACCTATATTGTATCCAACCCCTAGTGCCAGTATATTCTCTTCTTGGACCCACCTATGTTGTATCCAACCCCTAGTGCCAGTACGTTCTCTTCTTTGACCCACCTATATTGTATCCAACCCCTAGTGCCAGTAAGTTCTCTTCTTGGACCCACCTAAGTTGTATCCAACCCCTAGTGCCAGTATATTCTCTTCATGGACCCACCTATGTTGTATCCCACCCTTAGTGCCAGTATATTCTCTTCTTGGACCCACCTATGTTGTATCCAACCCCTAGTGCCAGTACGTTCTCTTCATGGACCCACCTATGTTGTATCCAACCCCTAGTGCCAGTACGTTCTCTTCTTGGACCCACCTAAGTTGTATCCAACCCCTAGTGCCAGTATATTCTCTTCATGGACCTACCTATGTTGTATCCCACTCCTAGTGCCAGTATATTCTATTCTTGGACCCACCTATGTTGTATCCAACTCCTAGTGCCAGTATGTTCTCTTCTTGGACCCACCTAAGTTGTATCCAACCCCTAGTGCCAGTATATTCTCTTCATGGACCCACCTATGTTGTATCCCACCCCTAGTGCCAGTATATTCTCTTCATGGACCCACCTATGTTGTATCCCACCCCTAGTGCCAGTATATTCTCTTCTTGGACCCACCTATGTTGTATCCAACCCCTAGTGCCAGTATATTCTCTTCATGGACCCACCTATGTTGTATCCCACCCCTAGTGCCAGTACGTTCTCTTCATGGACCCACCTATGTTGTATCCAACCCCTAGTGCCAGTATATTCTCTTCATGGACCCACCTATGTTGTATCCAACCCCTAGTGCCAGTACGTTCTCTTCATGGACCCACCTATGTTGTATCCAACCCCTAGTGCCAGTATATTCTCTTCATGGACCCACCTATGTTGTATCCAACCCCTAGTGCCAGTACGTTCTCTTCATGGACCCACCTATGTTGTATCCAACCCCTAGTGCCAGTATATTCTCTTCTTGGACCCACATATGTTGTATACAACCCCTAGTGCCAGTATATTCTCTTCTTGGACCCACATATGTTGTATCCAACTCCTAGTGACAGTATATTCTCTTCTTGGACCCACCTATGTTGTATCCAACCCCTACTGCCAGTATATTCTCTTCTTGGGCCCACATATGTTGTATCCAACCCCTAGTGCCAGTATATTGTCTTCTTGGACCCACCTATGTTGTATCCAACCCCTAGTGCCAGTACGTTCTCTTCATGGACCCACCTATGTTGTATCCACACCCTTGTGCCAGTATATTCTCTTCTTTGACCCACCTATGTTGTATCCAACCCCTAGTGCCAGTATATTCTCTTCATGGACCCACCTATGTTGTATCCAACCCCTAGTGCCAGTATATTCTCTTCATGGACCCACCTATGTTGTATCCAACCCCTAGTGCCAGTACGTTCTCTTCTTGGACCCACCTATGTTGTATCCCACCCCTAGTGCCAGTATATTCTATTCTTGGACCCACATATGTTGTATCCCACCCCTAGTGCCAGTATATTCTCTTCATGGACCCACCTATGTTGTATCCAACCCCTAGTGCCAGTACGTTCTCTTCTTGGACCTACCTATGTTGTATCCAACCCCTAGTGACAGTACGTTCTCTTCTTGGACCCACCTATGTTGTATCCAACCCCTAGTGCCAGTACGATCTCGTCATGGACCCACCTATGTTGTATCCAAACCCTAGTGCCAGTACGTTCTCTTCTTGGACCCACCTATGTTGTATCCAACCCCTAGTGCCAGTAAGTTCTCTTCATGGACCCACCTATGTTGTATCCAACCCCTAGTGCCAGTACGTTCTCTTCTTGGACCCACCTATGTTGTATCCAACCCCTAGTGCCAGTATATTCTCTTCTTGGACCCACCTATGTTGTATCCAACCCCTAGTGCCAGTAAGTTCTCTTCATGGACCCACCTATGTTGTATCCAACCCCTAGTGCCAGTACGTTCTCTTCATGGACCCACCTATGTTGTATCCAACCCCTAGTGCCAGTACGTTCTCTTCTTGGACCCACCTATGTTGTATCCCACCCCTAGTGCCAGTATATTCTCTTCTTGGACCCACCTATGTTGTATCCAACCCCTAGTGCCAGTATATTCTCTTCATGGACCCACCTATGTTGTATCCAACCCCTAGTGCCAGTACGTTCTCTTCTTGGACCCACCTATGTTGTATCCCACCCATAGTGCCAGTATATTCTCTTCTTGGACCCACATATGTTGTATCCAACCCCTAGTGCCAGTATATTCTCTTCATGGACCCACCCCCTAGTGCCAGTACGTTCTCTTCATGGAGCCACCTATGTTGTATCCAACCGCTAGTGCCACTATATTCTCTTCTTGGACCCACCTATGTTGTATCCAACCCCTAGTGCCAGTATATTCTCTTCATGGACCCACCTATGTTGTATCCAACCTCTAGTGCCAGTATATTCTCTTCATGGACCCACCTATGTTGTATCAAACCCCTAGTGCCAGTACGTTCTCTTCTTGGACCCACCTATGTTGTATCCCACCCCTAGTGCCAGTATATTCTCTTCTTGGACCCACATATGTTGTATCCAACCCCTAGTGCCAGTATATTCTCTTCTTGGACCCACATATGTTGTATCCAACCCCTAGTGCCAGTACGTTCTCTTCTTGGACCCACCTATGTTGTATCCCACCCCTAGTGCCAGTATATTCTCTTCTTGGACCCACCTATGTTTTATCCAACCCCTAGTGCCAGTATATTCTCTTCATGGACCCACCTATGTTGTATCCAACCCCTAGTGCCAGTATATTCTCTTCATGGACCCACCTATGTTGTATCCAACCCCTAGTGCCAGTACGTTCTCTTCTTGGACCCACCTATGTTGTATCCAACCCCTAGTGCCAGTATATTCTCTTCTTGGACCCACCTATGTTGTATCCAACCCCTAGTGCCAGTACGTTCTCTTCTTGGACCCACCTATGTTGTATCCAACCCCTAGTGCCAGTACGTTCTCTTCATGGACCCACCTATGTTGTATCCAACCCCTAGTGCCAGTACGTTCTCTTCTTGGACCCACCTATGTTGTATCCAACCCCTAGTGCCAGTACGTTCTCTTCTTGGACCCACCTAAGTTGTATCCCACCCCTAGTGCCAGTATATTCTCTTCATGGACCCACCTATGTTGTATCCCACCCCTAGTGACAGTATATTCTCTTCATGGACCCACCTATGTTGTATCCCACCCCTAGTGCCAGTATATTCTCTTCATGGACCCACCTATGTTGTATCCAACCCCTAGTGCCAGCACGTTCTCTTCATGGACCCACCTATGTTGTATCCAACCCCTAGTGCCAGTACGTTCTCTTCTTTGACCCACCTATGTTGTATCCAACCCCTAGTGCCAGTACGTTCTCTTCTTGGACCCACCTATGTTGTATCCCACCCCTAGTGCCACTACGTTCTCTTCTTGGACCCAACTATGTTGTATCCCACCCATAGTGCCAGTATATTCTCTTCTTGGACCCACATATGTCGTATCCAACCCCTAGTGCCAGTACGTTCTCTTCTTGGACCCACCTAAGTTGTATCCAACCCCTAGTGCCAGTATATTCTCTTCTTGGACCCACCTATGTTGTATCCAACCCCTAGTGCCAGTATATTCTCTTCTTGGACCCACCTATGTTGTATCCCACCCCTAGTGCCAGTACGTTCTCTTCTTGGACCCACCTATGTTGTATCCCACCCCTAGTGCCAGTATATTCTCTTCATGGACCCACCTATGTTGTATCCAACCCCTAGTGCCAGTATATTCTCTTCTTGGACCCACCTATGTTGTATCCCACCCCTAGTGCCAGTATATTCTCTTCTTGGACCCACCTATGTTGTATCCAACCCCTAGTGCCAGTATATTCTCTTCATGGACCCACCTATGTTGTATCCCACCCCTAGTGCCAGTACGTTCTCTTCTTGGACCCACCTATGTTGTATCCCACCCCTAGTGCCAGTATATTCTCTTCATCGACCCACCTATGTTGTATCCAACCCCTAGTGCCAGTACGTTCTCTTCTTGGACCCACCTATGTTGTATCCAACCCCTAGTGGCAGTACGTTCTCTTCTTGGACCCACCTAAGTTGTATCCAACCCCTAGTGCCAGTACGTTCTCTTCTTGGACCCACCTAAGTTGTATCCAACCCCTAGTGCCAGTACGTTCTCCTCATGGACCCACCTATGTTGTATCCAACCCCTAGTGCCAGTACGTTCTCTTCATGGACCCACCTATGTTGTATCCCACCCCTAGTGCCAGTATGTTCTCTTCTTGGACCCAACTATGTTGTATCCCACCCATAGTGCCAGAATATTCTCTTCTTGGACCCACATATGTTGTATCCAACCCCTAGTGCCAGTATATTCTCTTCATGGACCCACCTATGTTGTATCCAACCCCTAGTGCCAGTACGTTCTCTTCTTGGACCCACCTATGTTGTATCCCACCCATAGTGCCAGTATATTCTCTTCTTGGACCCACATATGTTGTATCCAACCCCTAGTGCCAGTATATTCTCTTCATGGACCCACCTATGTTGTATCCAACCCCTAGTGCCAGTACGTTCTCTTCTTGGACCCACCTATGTTGTATCCAACCCCTAGTGCCAGTATATTCTCTTCTTGGACCCACCTATGTTGTATCCAACCCCTAGTGCCAGTATATTCTCTTCTTGGACCCACCTATGTTGTATCCAACCCCTAGTGCCAGTATATTCTCTTCTTGGACCCACCTATGTTGTATCCCACCCCTAGTGCCAGTACGTTCTCTTCTTGGACCCACCTACGTTGTATCCAACCCCTAGTGCCAGTATATTCTCTTCTTGGACCCACATATGTTGTATCCAACCCCTAGTGCCAGTATATTCTCTTCTTGGACCCACCTATGTTGTATCCCACCCCTAGTGCCAGTATATTCTCTTCATGGACCCACCTATGTTGTATCCAACCCCTAGTGCCAGTATATTCTCTTCATGGACCCACCTATGTTGTATCCAACCCCTAGTGCCAGTACGTTCTCTTCTTGGACCCACCTATGTTGTATCCAACCCCTAGTGCCAGTACGTTCTCGTCATGGACCCACCTATGTTGTATCCAAACCCTAGTGCCAGTACGTTCTCTTCTTGGAGCCACCTATGTGGTATCGAACCCCTAGTGCCAGTACGTTCTCTTCATGGACCCACCTATGTTGTATCCAACCCCTAGTGCCAGTACGTTCTCTTCTTGGACCCACCTATGTTGTATCCAACCCCTAGTGCCAGTATATTCTCTTCTTGGACCCACCTATGTTGTATCCCACCCCTAGTGCCAGTACGTTCTCTTCATGGAGCCACCTATGTTGTATCCAACCGCTAGTGCCACTATATTCTCTTCTTGGACCCACCTATGTTGTATCCAACCCCTAGTGCCAGTATATTCTCTTCATGGACCCACCTATGTTGTATCCAACCCCTAGTGCCAGTATATTCTCTTCATGGACCCACCTATGTTGTATCCAACCCCTAGTGCCAGTACGTTCTCTTCTTGGACCCACCTATGTTGTATCCCACCCCTAGTGCCAGTATATTCTCTTTTTGGACCCACCTATGTTGTATCCCACCCCTAGTGCCAGTATATTCTCTTCTTGGACCCACCTATGTTGTATCCCACCCCTAGTGCCAGTATATTCTCTTCTTGGACCCACCTATGTTGTATCCCACCCCTAGTGCCAGTATATTCTCTTCTTGGACCCACCTATGTTGTATCCAACCCCTAGTGCCAGTACGTTCGCTTCTTGGACCCACCTATGTTGTATCCCACCCCTAGTGCCAGTATATTCTATTCTTGGACCCACCTATGTTGTATCCAACCCCTAGTGCCAGTACGTTCTCTTCTTGAACCCACCTATGTTGTATCCAACACCTGGTGCCAGTACGTTCTCTTCTTGGACCCACCTATGTTGTATCCCACCCCTAGTGCCAGTATATTCTCTTCTTGGACCCACCTATGTTGTATCCAACCCCTAGTGCCAGTACGTTCTCTTCTTGGACCCACCTATGTTGTATCCAACACCTGGTGCCAGTACGTTCTCTTCTTGGACCCACCTATGTTGTATCCCACCCCTAGTGCCAGTATATTCTCTTCTTGGACCCACCTATGTTGTATCCCACCCCTAGTGCGAGTATATTCTCTTCTTGGACCCACCTATGTTGTATCCCACCCCTAGTGCCAGTACGTTCTCTTCTTGAACCCACCTATGTTGTATCCCACCCCTAGTGCCAGTATATTCTCTTCTTGGACCCACCTAAGTTGTATCCAACCCCTAGTGCCAGTACGTTCTCTTCTTGTACCCACCTATGTTGTATCCAACCCCTAGTGCCAGTATATTCTCTTCTTGGACCCACCTAAGTTGTATCCAACCCCTAGTGCCAGTACGTTCTCTTCTTGTACCCACCTATGTTGTATCCCACCCCTAGTGCCAGTACGTTCTCTTCTTGGACCCACCTATGTTGTATCCAACCGCTAGTGCCAGTACGTTCTCTTCTTGTACCCACCTATGTTGTATCCAACCCCTAGTGCCAGTATATTCTCTTCTTAGACCCACCTATGTTGTATCCAACCCCTAGTGCCAGTATATTCTCTTCTTGGACCCACCTATGTTGTATCCAACCCCTAGTGCCAGTATATTCTCTTCTTGGACCCACCTATGTTGTATCCAACCCCTAGTGCCAGTACGTTCTCTTCTTGGACCCACCTACGTTGTATCCAACCCCTAGTGCTAGTATATTCTCTTCATGGACCCACCTATGTTGTATCCAACCCCTAGTGCCAGTATATTCTCTTCTTGGACCCACCTATGTTGTATCCCACCCCTAGTGCCAGTACGTTCTCTTCTTGGACCCACCTATATTGTATCCAACCCCTAGTGCTAGTATATTCTCTTCATGGACCCACCTATGTTGTATCCAACCCCTAGTGCCAGTACGTTCTCTTCTTGGACCCACCTATGTTGTATCCAACCCCTAGTGCTAGTATATTCTCTTCATGGACCCACCTATGTTGTATCCCACCCCTAGTGCCAGTATATTCTCTTCTTGGACCCACCTATGTTGTATCCAACCCCTAGTGCCAGTATATTCTCTTCTTGGACCCACCTATGTTGTATCCCACCCCTAGTGCCAGTATATTCTCTTCTTGGACCCACCTATGTTGTATCCAACCCCTAGTGCCAGTATATTTTCTTCTTGGACCCACCTATGTTGTATCCAACCCCTAGTGCCAGTACGTTCTCTTCTTGGACCCACCTATGTTATATCCAACCCCTAGTGCCAGTATATTCTCTTCATGGACCCACCTATGTTGTATCTACCCCCCAGGACCAGCACTAATGACTACATCCTGCTCACACCACGTTGCCTATAGAACACCTTTCTCTTCATGGACATGCAATAGGGTGAAGCATTAACGGCATCGTTCTCTCTGGTTTTGGAGGTCTGGTGAATGACATGGACACTGCCCTTTCCTTCAGACTTTCCAATTAAAACTTACTCTGACCAAATAAAATAAAATAAAATAAATACAAACAAACATATAATATTTACATCTACAAAGACAATGGATTGGCAGAATCGTTAGAGCGTCGGACAAAATGTGCTGTAGTATAAATTACGGTTCTTAACGTTTTAAATTCAAATCCTTTTCATCTTTCCAGCACCGGTATAGACAATCCACCCCCGCCACAAAAATATGTGACCTTGTTCCAATGTTAAACATCGATCAGGGCCAATGCTACCATTAGAGGCCAACTAGGTAGTCATCAAAGACGTAGACCTCAAAGAAGAACCTTACTGAATCTTAAAGGATCATATATTCATACAAATGCGTGCAATTAAATATATAATTGTTTCTACTATTGGCACAAGGCCAGCAATTACCCAGTGTATTACTGGTACTTTATTTATTCGATCCCGAAAAGATGAAAGGCAAAGTTAACCTCGGCGGGATTTGAACTCAGAATGGCAAGGACCGTACTCTATGCGTCAAAGCATGGCGTCCAACTTAAATATATAATATTTTTCGGCGATTAACAAATTAATTGCTAAACATCTCTAACGCGCCACAGCAGTATTTGGGAAATATCCAAAGAAGTGGAGAAAGATAGTATGTTGTTATAGCATGTCGCATGATTTAACGGTGGTGAGTGTGGACTGTGTAGTAGAAAATGCAGGCTTAGTCATTTTCTTAGTGTGATTAAAGCAAGAAGTGTAAAAAAAAAAAAAAAAACTACAAAAAAAAACAACAACAAAAAAACAGTTTGTCAGCTTACCAAACTGTAATTAAAATTATGAAATTTGAGAGACTGGGGCACACAACTGGGTGAAGGGGCAAATACTTTGCTGCTATCCTAAGGCGCTAAATACCAATGCACTGGACCAGACATCAATATTTAGATCTATGCTACATTTAGATCGATTTGATTTCCAATCATCAGCTGTAGTATGACAGTAAGATTGGATCCGAACTGGAAACCATTACGGTCTGAGTTCAAATCCCGCCGAGGTTAACTTTGCCTTTCATCCTTACGGAGTCGATAAAATAAAGTACCAGTAATACACTGGATAATTGCTGGCCTTGTGCCTAAAGTAGAAACAATTATTTCTACTAAAACGGTGAATGAGCAGTATCGGTAGAGCGTTAGACACCATGCTTTACAGCGTAGAGTTATGGCCCTTTGCGTTCTGAGTTCAAATCCCGCCGAGGTTAACTTTGCCTTTCATCCTCACGAGGTCGATAAAATAAAGTACCAGTAATGCACTGGGATAATTGCTGGCCTTGTGCTAAAAGTAGAAACAATTATTTCTACTAAAACCATGTAAACACAGCGTAGCCGAATGGTTAAGAAGTTTGTTTTGCGACCATTACGTCTCGGGTTCGATCCCACGGTGTGACATCTTAGGCAAGTATCTTTACCATAACCTCTGGTCGACCCAAACTTTGTGAGTAAAATTGGGTAGACAGAATCTGCGTGGAAGACTGTCGGGTGCATTATACCTGCATTTCAAATGCCTCGCCTGCTGTCACACGTTGTGTCATGTTGAATCCCCTGAGAATTACGTTACGAGTACACGTGTCTGTGTCTGTGGAATTCTAAGCCACTTGCACGTTAATTTCACGAGGAGATTGTTCCGCTGACAAAATAATAGGCCGGCTCATCGTCGGTGTCGACGACGGTCCATTCCAGTTGTTGTAAACGCCAAAATCAATAATGCATAGGTTAAAATTGTCGCCCGAAACCATTGCTTATATTTCGTCTCCTTTAATTGCTCGTTAATGTTTATACCCCCCCCCTCCTCCTCCAAACTCTGCTGATTGCCACTTCAACTGTCTTCGTTAGAATGAAGTAGGAACAACAACAACAACAACAACAATATTAACAGTAATAACAGCAGCAACCATAACAGTAACAACAACAACATCGACACTAATAACAACAACAACAACAGTAACCACAGCATCAACGACAACAGTAACAACAACAACGACAACATCAACACTAATAACAACAACAACAGTAACCACAACATCAACAACATCCACAACATCAACAACATCGACAACATCAACACTAATAACCACAACAACAACAGTAACAACAACAACAGTAACAGCAACAACAACAACAGTAACAACAACAACAGTAACAGCAACAACAACAACAGTAACAACAACAACAGTAACAACAACAACAACAGTAACAACAGCAGCAGTAACAACAACAGCTGTAACAACATCAGTAACAACAACAGTAACAACAACAACAGTAACAACAATACTAAAATGCAATGTTGCTGAGATAGGATTGGAAGATTGTACGTGCTTATTGACCTAAAATATGCAAAGTAGAATTAATTTAATTGATCTGTAATTCGATCTCCTCAATAGTACTGGCTTTATTAATCAATTTCTGAAACAGGCGATCTATGTTAAACATTCAAAATGGCGGCTGTTTTGCTCTCTTCAAGAAACAAACTTTTATACATTTATCAAATTAATATTTTTGACGTGGTTTAGTGGTTGGGTTGTTTGGTTCACGATCGTAAGGTCGTGAGTTTGACTACCAAGACCCTTTATTTCACGTTACTCCAGTCCATTGTAGCCTTGAGCAGGACACTTTATTTCACGTTACTCCAGTCCATTGTAGCCTTGAGCAGGACACTTTATTTCACGTTACTCCAGTCCATTGTAGCCTTGAGCAGGACACTTTATTTCACGTTACTCCAGTCCATTGTAGCCTTGAGCAGGACACTTTATTTCACGTTACTCCAGTCCATTGTAGCCTTGAGCAGGACACTTTATTTCACGTTACTCCAGTCCATTGTATCCTTGAACAAGACACTTTTTTTTCACGTTACTCCAGTCCATTGTATCCTTGAACAAGACACTTTATTTCACGTTACTCCAGTCCATTGTATCCTTGAGCAAGACACTTTATTTCACGTTACTCCAGTCCATTGTGTCCTTGAGCAAGACACTTTATTTTACGTTACTCCAGTCCATTGTGTCCTTGAGCAAGACACTTTATTTTCACATTGCTCCAGCCCACTCAGTTGGCAAAAATGAGTTGTACCTATAATTCATAGAACCAGTCTTGTCACACACTGCATCATACGGAATCTCCCTGAGAACTACGTAAAGGGTACATGTGTCTGTGGAATGCATATATATATTTATGTACATATATGTGTGTGTATGTCTATGTTTACGTTTGTGCTTGTATTTGTGTTTAAGGTTCGTAATCTAGAAGTTCAACAAAAAGAGATCGATAAAATAAGTACCAGACTTGAAAAAAATAAGAGGTCGATAGGATAAGCTAAATCAAAGCAGTGCTCGAGCATGGCCGCACTCTAATGGCTGCAACCGGTAAATGAATAAAATAAAAGAATATAGTTTGATATATTAGACAGGAATGTAAAATATCGCAGGGTATATCGTTGGATAGTCGTAATATCGTCGGATAGAAATACTTCACGGTATTCATTTCGGCTCTCTGAGTTCAAATCTCACCCAGGTCAACTTTGCTTTTCAACTTTCCGAAGTCAATAAAAATAATAATCTACCAGTCCTATACTGGAGAGGATTCTTCCTTCCTTCAGCCCTCTTTTTCTGATGGGCTCTATCAGGTTTAAAAGGCCTAAGATAGGTCATGAATCATGACGGAGTCCCTACGATTCTATTGGGAGTTTAGGGGGCAACTGACAGTGATAAGTAAAAATCCCTACTTTTATTTATTGCAATAAAAATATATATATGTTATTAAGACAACATACTAAATCTAATGATATTTATAAAATAAACAGTTTTCTTTACTGAACAGTTTTCCATTTTTAAATCTGGCTCATAGACAAATTCGAGAGTTTTATTCTTTAACAATAAATGATCTCGTTCCCCCAATCCATACTTAATCTATCGATCATTTTCGATTGTTGCTCTGCAGATTTTTCTCATTCAGGTTCTCCTAATATATATTTCTTTCATTTTCATATTGCAGATGGAAACATTATTGTAAGACCCTGCCCACAGCAAATATTGATTTATATACTATTGCTAGCTCCTACCTTCATCACATCATCTTTCTCTCACCCCTTTCTCTATCTATTTCTCACTCATTCTCTGTGTGTGTGTGTGTGTGTACATACACACACACACACACATATATATATATAATTACATATATATATAGATAGATGAGATTCTACAAGACTAGAACTGTTTCATTTTTTAGAAATCATCAGGAATCTGGCTTTCCAAAAATAAATGTTGTGGTATTTATATCTTTTCAGGGGGTAGGAGAGGGTGGGAGGTGGGATGTGTGGAGGTCATTGGTTGAAAGAAAAGGGAATTCATTAAAAGCTGTAGAATATTTCATAAGAAAAATGGAAAACCAAGGTCTGGCAGAAATCGTCCTTGGTTTTCCATTTTTCTCATGACAGGCGGAATGAACTGGGGCCCAGAACTCAACGAAACTTGAATACCTGTTTATGTCACTGTTGTAATTATTTATACTAAACTCGTCCTATGGACTAAGTACTCTTACTCTTGGATATTTCCACTTAACTTTTACCTCAGTGTGTGTGTGTGTGTGTGTGTGTGTGTGATACGACTTTTTTTAGAATAGTAATAATAATATTCGAATCGTTTGCAATTATGCAAACAAGCCTCATTTTTAAAGCCATGTCAGTAGAATGAACCTCTCATTCTTGCTCTTGTGTTGGCATGTAAACAGAACTGCAAGCACTAATGTTTCTGGGTATTACCCTTCATCAGTATAGTTCACTGTTCACCTGCCAACTGTCAGAGCTAGAGAACATATATGATTTTTGTAAAATATACAGTGACTGGTCGGCTTGATTTGCATATTAGCAGACTGGCTACTAATTTACTATATATATATATATATATATATATATATAGTAAATGAGTGAAAAAAAACACGGATCGAGTGTACAGCCGATCCGTGTTATTCTTAAGTCATTTACTATTATTACTCCAAGAACCGCCTACCTAGGAACTGTCTTGAATCGGCCACCCTAACACCACAACTATTTAAACTTCTTGTTGAGCCAAAGAACACCGAAAGTTAAAACTATCCTCGATACAGAGTACTCATAACCCCTACTTGGATTGCCTTAAACCAGGGGTGTGTAACATATTCCATTGGTGGGCCACTTTTGAACATTGGAAAAACTATTAGGGCCAGTCACTGTCAAAATTATTTAATCTAATGAAAACACAATCAAATGAAAACCATAACGTCTTTCCATAACATGGAACTGGGAAATTATAACACACACAACCCTATCAGTGAAGCCCTTTAGTATAGGTCAACTAACAGAAAATTGTATAACGGCTACGAAAAAAATTTTTAATAAGCCTTCAAAGTAAAAAGTAAAAACGGTCATCGCGGGCAACTCTGAATGGTCTGGAGGGCCTCCCTTGCCTTAAAAGATGCCTCGTTAACTTTATATATATATATATGTAGAGAGATGTGAGAAAAACCACAAACCCTCCATCTCAATTCTACTTTTGAAAAGCAGAACTGCGAAACCGGTAAAGGAACCAAATAAATATATATTTTTATAAAAAAAAAGACTCCAGTTGCATTTTCGATTTCATCTTTTTTCCTTATACTTTCACTCGTGTAGGACACCTCGTTTTTTTTTCATTTTGTAAAAAAACCTCATTTTCTAATGTGTGTGTGTGTGTGTGTGTGTGTGTGTGTGTGTGTGTGTGTGTGTGTGTGTGTGTGTGTGTGTGTGTGTGTGTGTGTGTGTGTGTGTGTGTGTGTGTGTGTGTGTGTGTGCGTGCGTGCGTGCGTGCGTGCGTGCGTGCGTGCGTGCGTGCGTGCGTGCGTGCGTGCGTGCGTGCGTGCGTGCGTGCGTGCGTGCGTGCGTGCGTGCGTGCGTGCGTGCGTGCGTGCGTGCGTGCGTGCGTGCGTGCGTGCGTGCGTGCGTGCGTGCGTGCGTGCGTGCGTGCGTGCGTGCGTGCGTGCGTGCGTGCGTGCGTGCGTGCGTGCGTGCGTGCGTGCGTGCGTGCGTGCGTGCGTGCGTGCGTGAGTGTGTGTATATATGTGTGTGTGATGGACTCTCCCGTCGTATTTCGACGTATGAGAGTTCGACAGTTTTCGTAGTTCAGTTTTTATGGTTATGCCTTTAAAGCCACTTCAGTCAAGCTGTTGATTTAGACATCAAGCTAAATTTAGTGCAAATGACCGGATTTTAAGTGGAGCAGGATGGAAGGTCTGGTCGAATCTTGGGGTTAGATCTTAGATCACGAAGATGGACTAGACGAGATTTTTAAAAGTTCTTTATACGTTCATGGTAAACAGTTCTCCATTTTCCATGGCCAGCAGCAGTTAGAGCTTCAAAAGAAGTAAGAGTTATGTTCAGATTTAAGATTGCACTTCAGTTTCTCTTTATATCTGAATAATGGTCTGCCTACAGTTATTGCACCATTATGAAGTTGACTGTATAATTGTACCTCCGGTGTGCGGTCCTCAGTTATCTGGAGAACATGATCACCCCATCTAAGTTGTGATTGCATCAGAAATGATTCAATTTCACCAATAGTTGATAGACAAAGATCCCCTTTCTGTCGCAACAACAATTCTTTTTAACTCTTTTAATACCAAATATCCTGAAACCGATCTCAATTCACTGGTATAAAACTATCGTATTTGTTTTCAAAGAGTTTATTTAAAAACTATCCACCATCATTTTAAGTAGGAACCTTTGTTGGTTTATGTTAAAACCAAGAGATAAATAAAGAAAATACTATTTTCGTAGGGAGTATATTTAATTAGAAATTATATATATTTTTTCAATGAATCCAGAAATTAATATATGTATGTGTTATATGGTCTTGACTGTGTTAATTGGACGACAAAGTCACTTCAGAAACTCTACATTCCAGAACCACATCATGAGACTGGCAAGTGGACTCAGCGACCGTATCTGTATCAGTGAGCTACTCAACATTACCAATTACATCAATTGTCAAATCAAGAGTACTCAAACTATACGGTCATATAAAAAGATCAACTCGTGGTGTGAGTAGGTTATGCCTGGAAGGAAGGAAGGTTGGCTGGTAAGAGAAGCAGAGGCCAAAGCGATGGCTTGATAATGTCAACTTATGGACTGGACTTGATCTTTTCTCTTTAAACTCTGCTGTTGGTGATCGAACTTTGTAGAGAAAAATATCTCATGTTGATGCGCAGTCTGCAACTGGCGAAGTTTAGCGTCGAAGTCGGTAGTAGTAGGTAGTGTTGACTTACATATGTAATAAAGGGTAAACGATAAAGACCTCCTTTGGGCATAAATGACCATGACTTTTGTACCAAGAAAGTTTCCCTTCGCGGCACAATGTTATTTAATGCAAGACGAGCAGTTGCCCATGCATACCAGTCACTCTTCTCTATGCCACCGATGTTGTTCAAGGGATAAGCAATGGCCGATACAGCATGGCACCAATGAAGCTGCATCTCATTTCTTCAGCTGAGTGAACTGGAACAACTTGAAATAAAGTGTCTTGCTCGAGCCCTCTTTGGATTTTAGTCTTCAAATTTATTATTATTACTATATATATATATATATATATATAGGAACCAGTAAGACCCCGACGGCTGAGCTCAAGCTGTTTCGACGGCTAATTCTGTCCAGAATTAGCCGTCGAAACGGCTTGAGCTCAGCCGTCGGGGTCTTACTGGTTCCTATTACCCACTCTACTACCTAAGTATTGAGTACTTTGGTGCGTTATGGTCCACCTGGTTCCTTACCACATTTCCTTCGTTATATATATATATATTGTTATACTTGGGGAGGCTCATATTTGTGTAATATTGCCAGAATTAATAACAGAACACACTCACTGTTTGGTTGGTTTTCGCTTCTGTGTCTTTTATATCAGTAATCTAATTTATTCGGTCCTCAACGTTGCCATTGACTGACCAACGGTAAAAAATAATACAGATACAATATTTGTTTCGACACACGATTTCATATCAAAAACCTCGCAAAACTATATATATGAAGACGGCATATATATGTGTTGGTATGTATATTAAATTTGATAGTTTGTATAATTTTGTATAATTTTGTACATAGAATTGGCATGCATACTCAACAGATCTAACACATATATGTCCTAGAAACGATCGTTAAATAATGAACTTTTTTTGTTTAATATAAGGAACTGTTTCATTGTTTTATTCATTATTTTTTTAATATTTTATATAATATATATATATATATATATATATAAAACATGAGAAGAAAGAAGAATACTGCGTGGTTTGCACATGGGTTACATATGATAAAATTAGTCCCTCGTCAGTGATTTGCCAACCATCATTGGTATTTCATCGCATTAAAAATCATATACCTCAGGTTGGTGCGAGCAATAACTAAAAAAAGCTATTGGGACAAGTAAATCGCGTAAAGCGAGTGAGACAAGTAAACAACATAGAAGGATAAATATATATATATATATATATTAGTTTTGCGAGGTTTTTGATATGAAATCGTGTGTCGAAACAGATATTGTTATACTTGGGGAGGGTCATATTACAACAATAATACCCTCCCCAAGTATAACAATATATATATAGATTCCATGTTATTCTTTCTGACGACTGAAGACAGACATAAATATATCTGTCTTCAAGAAACCACTGGTAAATGAATTATCTTATGTTGTTTATATATATATATATATATATATATATATATATATATATATATATATATATATATATATATGTGTGTGTGCGTGTGTGTGATTTATATATGATGTACATATGTGTGTGTGTGTGTGTGCACATGTGCTTGTATATATATATATATATATATACACACACATATATAACGACACTTTCCACATGTATACACAAGCACCACTGCTGCTAATGTCTCTACTGTCACGAATAAAACAGATTTGTAAGCTATGACCAGCTCCTCGTGGTAATGTAGTAACTTCACTTATGATTCACTTGTGTTTCCACGTCTGATAACCACATACGTCATCAATTGCTTCTCGTTAATATTGCTTTCATCTCTTCTCCACCACCACTCTCTGTCTCTCTCTCTCTCTCTCTCTCTCTCATCTCTTCTCCACCACCACTCTCTCTGTCTGTCTCTCTTTCATCTCTTCTCCATCACCACTCTCTGCCTCTCTCTCTTTCATCTCTTCTCTACCACCACTCTCTCTGTCTTTCATCTCTTCTCTACCACCACTCTCTCTGTCTGTCTCTCTCTCTCTCTGTCTTTCATCTCTTCTCCACCACCACTCTCTCATCTCTTCTCCCTCTCTCTCATCTCTTCTCCACCACCACTCTCTCTCTCTCTCTCATCTCTTCTCCACCACCACTCTCTCTCTTTCTCTCATCTCTTCTCCACCACCACTCTCTCTCATCTCTTCACCACCACCACTCTCTCTCTCTCTCTCATCTCTTCTCCACCACCACTCTCTCTCTCTCTCTCATCTCTTCACCACCACCACCACTCTCTCTCTGTCTCTCTCTGTCTCTCTCTCTCTCTCATCTCTTCACCACCACCACTCTCTCTCTCTCTCATCTCTTCTCCACCACCACTCTCTCTGTTTCCCACTATGCATCTGCCTCTTTCTCTCTCTCCCAGTCTCTCTTTCTGTCTCCCAATCTCTCTCCCACTCTCATCTCTCATCTGTCGATCTCTCCTTCTCTGTCTATACTTTTCCTATCCTCTCTACTTTCCCTTCTACACCTATCCGCCACCTGTCTCACACTATCACCTCTCCATTTTTTTCTATCCTGTCTTTCTCTTTATTTCTTCCTCTCTCTATCCCTATCTTTTCTTTCTTTCTTCTCGTCTTCCTTACCTCCACACCCCGCCACCTGTCTATTCCTACCTCCTTCCTTGCTCCCCACCTCCGCCACCTGTCTATCCTTACCCCCTTCGTTGCTCACCACTCTTTTTTTCTCTTTGATCTCTCTCTTACCGCCGTCTTCTATTTTCACATTCCTTTTTCCCCATTCCCTTTGTCAGTGTTACTCTCTCTCTCTCTCCCTCTTTCTCTATCTCTCTCTCTCTCTATATATATATATATATTTCTCTCTCTCTTTCTCTATATATCTATCTATCTATCTCTCTCTCTCTTTCTTTCTCTATCTCTCTCTTTCGCCATATCTCTTTATATCTCTCTTTCTCTCTACTTTCTCCTTCTCCCCTTCTTTCTCTACATACCCCCCCCGCCCCAATCTATCTACCTTTACTCTTCAGTTTTCCTACCTTTCTCCCTCCGTCTTCCCACCATTTCTCGCGCTCTTTTCTATTATTTTCTCTTATTCGTTTTTTTGGGTAGTTTTAACTTTATTATATAACTTTTTCACTTTTCAGTAAACTTCCCGTCTGTCACTCTCTGTCAGTCTGTCTCTCTCTCTCTGTCAGTCTGTCTCACTCTCTCTGTCTCTCTCTCTCTGTCGATCTCTCTCTCTCTCTGTCAGTCTGTCTCTCTTTCTCTCTCTCAGTCTGTCACTCTCTCTATCTCTTTCTCTCTGTCACTCTCTCTGTCTTTCTCTCTCTTTCCCTTTCTTATTTTCTACTTTTTCTTCGCGTTCATTTTTAAATTTCTCGCCCCCCCCCTCTCTCTCAGCCGTCATCTGGGTATTTATGGCCCTAGGCTAGCTCTAACATGTTATGCGCCCCACCATACCACCACACCACCACTATACTATCATACCATCACACCACTATGCGACCATACCACTATACCACCGCACCACTATACTATCATACCACCACACCACTATACTATCATACCACCACACCACCATACCACCACACCACCATACCACCACACCACTATGCGACCATACCACCACACCACTATACCACCGTACCACCATACTATCATACCACCACACCACTATACTATCATACCACCACACCACCATACCAGCACACCACCATACCACCACACCACCACACCACCACACCACCACACCACTATGCGACCATACCACCACACCACCATACCACCACACCACCATACCAGCACACCACCATACCAGCACACCACCATACCACCACACCAGCACACCACCACACCACTATGCGACCATACCACTATACCACCACACCACCACACCACTATACCAGCACACCACCACACCACTATGCGACCATACCACCACACTCCACAACACAACTGGGAAGCAAACAATGTTTAAAGGTATATTTATTGACATTACGGAGTTGCAGCATAGAGTTACGGCTCTTTACGGTCTAAGTTCAAATCCCACCGAGGTTAACTTTGCCTATCATCCTGACGGGGGTCGATAAAATAAAGTACCAGTAATGCACTGGGGTTATTGCTGGCCTTGTACCAAAAATAGAAACAATTGTATATTTGAATTTAATCATACAAATGAATATAAAACTGTGATTATTTAAAGTTCAGTAATTGTTTCTACTTTTGGCACAAGGCCAGCAATTATCCCAGTGTATTACTGGTACTTTATTTTATCGACCCTGTAAGGATGAAAAGCAAAGTTAACCTCGGCGGGATTTGAACTTAGTTCGTAAAGGGACGTAACTGTGCTACAAAGCATGGCGCCCGACCCTCTACCGATACTGCGACTCTTTTAGGCGGTTATCTAGTTCACCTGTACAACTCTCCTATATTACCGCTTTTTTTCCAACGAACGTTCCCTTTGTCTACTATCAACTACACACCCGACAATATTTAAGTTTTCATTCATAATTGTTTCTACTTTAGGCACAAGGCCAGCAATTACCCAGTGCATTACTGGTACTTTTCATTCATAAGATCCAATCGTTTGATTTGCTAAACATAGCATTTCAATTTCGCCACAAACACATGCCATTATCCTGAAATAAAGACATATTGCATCATATTATTTTACCTGCCGAGGTTAACTTTGCCTTTCATCCTTACGGGGTCGATAAAATAAAGTACCAGTAATGTACTGGGTAATTGCTGGCCTTGTACCAAAAGTAGAAACAATTATTTTACCTGAGTTCAAATCCCGTCGAGGTTAACTTTGCCTTTTATCCTTACGGGACCGATAAAATAAAGTACCAGTAATGCACTGGGATAATTGCTGGCCTTGTGCCAAAAGTAGAAACAATTATATTACAGGTTTTACTCATTAGAATACGGCCATACTGGAACACTGCTTTTATTTAGTCGGTCATAGCGATCTCAGTATTTAGTTTTTCAAGTCTAGTACTTATTTTATCGATTCCTATTTGTCGAACCGTTAAGTTACGGGAGATAAACAGAGACAATCACAAACATAAAACGTACACACTCACACATACATATATAAACCAGTATTTGTACTGCCTCTTTGGTTATGTTCCTGTCTAAGATTTAACTACGGGACCATACATACATGCAGGGGCCTCGTTTGCCTTAAAAATATGAGAGGGACAAACCAACATTTTTTTATTCTTAAAGGAGCATGTTAGTATTGCTTATGATACTTTTCCCGGACCCTATCACATGAGTAAAATTTTACATATTCAAATGAAGTTCAGAATTAAAAAAAAAAAGCTTAAAAGAATTTATTATATCAAATAAACAAAAAATAAAACATAGACGTTTGAAAAAGTGAGGTGGGGGACTTATCCCTGGTACACACACTCTCTCTTAAACAAGGCCCTTGCATTACATACATACACCCATGTATATATGTACCTATTTGAGAGGAAATATATATTTTAAATTTTATTTTAACAACTATAAAGTAAAATTCAACAGCAATGCCCTAGAACTTTCACTTGACTCAAAAATTGTCAGTATTGAATTTCAACATCTATTGACAATGTTTAGTTAAACGCTATTGTATTCTGAATTCAAAATCCCGCCCGTGTTTTAAATACAAGCCACAGTTATTTATAAGTAAAGTATTAAATCAATTTGACGAGACGTATGTATACCGATTCTTCCTTTACACACACACGTGTGTGTAGTGTGTGTGTGTGTGTACACACATACAGTAACACGAAACAAAATAAGAGAAACATAAAATATTTCCATTTTCCAGAGACTTTTTTTTGTTTTTCGTTGATTTATTTTGGAATTCTTTTGTTTTAAAACATTCATGTTATTATCGTCTGATCCCGCAGACAGGATGTTTGAACTATAACCGGATGGTTAAATATAAAGCTGCACAGTTTGTTTGAGGTTTGAAAGAAAAACAAATGGCGGCTCAATACTGTCGTTCTTAGAGAATATAAATACTTGTACAGCCAGACACTCACACACACAACACACACACATATATATATATATATATATATATATATATATATATATACATACAATGGAAAAGCCATTACAAAGAAGGTTAGCTATAAAATAGCTGAGCAGGTTAGACAAATAAGCGCTAAAAACGGGTAAAAAACATTAACAGAGCCGACTACGGGAATCAAATCATGCATAATATAATTGTTTCTACTTTTGGCACAAGGCCAGCAATTATCTTAGTGTATTACTGGTACTTTATTTTATCGATCCCGTAAGGATGAAAGGCAAAGTTAACCTCGGCGGGATTTGAACTCAGAATGGCAAGGGCCGTAACTCTATGCTGCAAAGCAAGGCGCCCGACCCTCTACTGATACTGCCAAACCATATAGTATAATGTAGTATAATATAGTATATAAACATTACTAGATGACTGTTGACACTCCTAAGTTTCTCCGCCCTTTGACGGGTTTTGTTTTTCATCCCGCATGATGTCCAAAATCACCCTCCTCACCAAGCAAGCTTGGTGGGATTGCCAGGCTAGTCGCAGACGACCCGACCATATATATATAAGTGCGCAAATACGTGCGTGCGTGCGTGCGTGCGTGCGTGCGTGCGTGCGTGCGTGTGTTCTTAGAGACTGCTACTTCATGTCTGGCTGTGTCTGTGGCCGATAAGGTGGGAACCAGTAAGGCCAGGAGAGAGAGAGATATAGAGTAAAATGTCTGCTACATCGTGAACCTTAACACGGACTGCTTGCTTCGGTCTCCCTGGTCCCCAGATTCCTTAACTCCTTGTATTTATAATAGTGCTATAGTTAGAAGGATGTGTATATGAAGTTGATTTATGATCAGCCAAATGGATATCGTCTCCCCAACAAGCTGGGATCAGGGGTCAAGTGGTATGTACGTTTATCATCCTTGACTTGACAGGTCAATGGTGGGAAATTCCCCATAATGGGTGGTTTCAGATAGGAGAACTCTTAGATTCGGTTTCGAATCTTCGCCGGGTAATTTATAGGAGAATTCCATTACAGATCTTTCAATGTCTTCGATCACAGATCTTTCAATGTCTTCGATCACAGATCTTTCAATGTCTTCGATCACTGATCTTCCAATGTCTTCCATCACAGATCTTCCAATGTCTTCCATCATAGATCTTTCAATGTCTTCCATCATAGATCTTTCAATGTCTTCCATCATAGATCTTTCAATGTCTTCCATCATAGATCTTTCAATGTCTTCGATCACAGATCTTCCAATGTCTTCCATCATAGATCTTTCAATGTCTTCCATCATAGATCTTCCAATGTCTTCCATCATAGATCTTTCAATGTCTTCGGTCATAGATCTTTCAATGTCTTCGGTCATAGATCTTTCAATGTCTTCCATCATAGATCTTCCAATGTCTTCCATCATAGATCTTTCAATGTCTTCGGTCATAGATCTTCCAATATCTTCGATCATATATCTTCCAATACCTTCGATCATAAATCTTTCAATGTCTTCCATCATAAATCTTTCAATGTCTTCCATCATAGATCTTTAAATGTCTTCCATCATAGATCTTTCAATGTCTTCGATCACAGATCTTTCAATGTCTTCGATCACAGATCTTTCAATGTCTTCGATCACAGATCTTTCAATGTCTTCGATCACAGATCTTTCAATGTCTTCGATCACAGATCTTTCAATGTCTTCGATCACAGATCTTTCAATGTCTTCGATCACAGATCTTTCAATGTCTTCGATCACAGATCTTTCAATGTCTTCGATCACAGATCTTTCAATGTCTTCCATCATAGATCTTTCAATGTCTTCGATCACAGATCTTCCAATGTCTTCCATCATAGATCTTCCAATGTCTTCCATCATAGATCTTTCAATGTCTTCCATCATAGATCTTTCAATGTCTTCCATCATAGATCTTTCAATGTCTTCCATCATAGATCTTCCAATGTCTTCCATCATAGATCTTTCAATGTCTTCCATCATAGATCTTCCAATGTCTTCCATCATAGATCTTTCAATGTCTTCGATCACAGATCTTTCAATGTCTTCGATCACAGATCTTCCAATGTCTTCCATCATAGATCTTCCAATGTCTTCCATCATAGATCTTTCAATGTCTTCCATCATAGATCTTTCAATGTCTTCCATCATAGATCTTCCAATGTCTTCCATCATAGATCTTTCAATGTCTTCCATCATAGATCTTTCAATGTCTTCCATCATAGATCTTTCAATGTCTTCCATCATAGATCTTTCAATGTCTTCCATCATAGATCTTCCAATGTCTTCCATCATAGATCTTTCAATGTCTTCGATCACAGATCTTCCAATGTCTTCCATCATAGATCTTTCAATGTCTTCCATCATAGATCTTCCAATGTCTTCCATCATAGATCTTCCAATGTCTTCCATCATAGATCTTCCAATGTCTTCCATCATAGATCTTTCAATGTCTTCGGTCATAGATCTTTCAATGTCTTCCATCATAGATCTTCCAATGTCTTCCATCACAGATCTTCCAATGTCTTCCATCATAGATCTTTCAATGTCTTCCATCATAGATCTTTCAATGTCTTCGGTCATAGATCTTCCAATATCTTCGATCATATATCTTCCAATACCTTCGATCATAAATCTTTCAATGTCTCTGGTCATAGATCTACACGATCCTTTCTGGTTCAGATCTAAGTAACAATAGCGACAAGGATACAATACGTCACCGGAAATTAGAAATCGTGACCTTGCGATCGTGAGCCGAATACCTTAACCACTAATCTATGTACCTTCACACACAACCCCTTTCGATATCAACCCGCCCAAAACTGGCTCTGGTCCTATAAAACAAAACAACTAATTTTGAAGGACTTCTATCTGAATCATAATCTGCCAATATATAATAAATTCATATTAGTACATGTTAAGTTACTATCTTAGTATTGAAATAATTAGTAATTTTAGTAAATCCTTCAAAATCCTTCATTAATTAATTGAAATAGAGTGCACAGTTGTCTCCGGTATTCGCTGGAGAAACCGTGAATATTGAACGTGGTCCATAAAAATGCCTATAAACGTCGAAAATATAACGTAGAATATAATTTTAAAAAAAGAGAGCGTCTTATGCGAAGGGGCGCCTTATGCGAAGGGGCGTCCAATAGGCCGGCAAATACAGTATATTGTTATTAATAATTTAGCGTTAAAAAATATATATTGCCTCGAAAAAAACCATTAAAAATCGCGGTAGATATTTATGATTCCCCGAATATGCAGTGCCAAAATTGAACTAAATGTCTTTGGTCTTAGATCTTCCAATGTCTTTGGTCATAGATCTTCCAATGTCTTCGATTATAGATCTTCACGATCCTTACTAGTCTGAATCTAAGCAACAATAGCGGCAACTTAACATTAACCTGTATTGAGCATCAACAATCTAATTGGAATTATTTGGTGAGGAAAAAAACAAAAAAACAAACAAAAAAACAAACATTATCAATGACAAATATTATAATTGATAGCCTTGTGTCAAAAGTAGAAACAATTATTATTATTATTATTAATTTTGCAAATATGGGAGATAAATCTAGATACGATTCGATCTTTATTAGACCTTCTCAGCGAAGTCCTGACTACATCGTATTTTCCGAAATAATGACAAGAGAATTACTAAGTAGATGTAGAATATTACACACTATTGGGCCTGGAATTGTGTGTTTACCATATGATTTCTAAATGTTCACTGTATGGTTTACTGTATGGATACTATATGTTCACTGTATGGATACTATATGTTCACTGTATAGTTTACTGTATGGATACTGTATGTTCACTGTATGGATACTATATGTTCACTGTATTGTTTACTGTATGGATACTATATGTTCACTGTATGGTTTACTGTATGGATACTATATGTTCACTGTATGGATACTATATGTTCACTGTATGGATACTATATGTTCACTGCATGGATACTATATATTTACTATATGGATACTATATGGTTTATTATAATTGTTCAACTGTTTTGTTTAACGTCCCCGAGCCAAACACTTGTGATGTTTGAAGGAGCTCCCGCTTCTTCTTCAATATGGGCGACGACCTTCAAAACCACATTCTCACTACGAACGCCATATCTGCCACCATCATCTCCCCGACGACGACCACCACCACCACAAGTACCCATCACCACGACCACCACTACCAACACCACCAACACCACTACCACTACCACCATCACCACCACCATAACCAATGCCATAGTGATAAGCGACATCATCATGGTACCCATAGCTATACAAGCTAGCTAGCGCTTCCAACATTGACATTACTGCCGCTGTTGAACCCAACTGATGACGTAGTTGATACTGCTGTGACGTCATTATCTACGGTTGACAATGGAGAATCTTGTTCTATTTTTAGAAAAGGTAGGCGTGAAAAATTGGTAATAAACAATTATTAGAAGTATTAGTATTCCTATTGTTTCAAATCTATATCTTCCCACACAAAGATGGATGTGCTTCTAGTATCTATATACACATGGCACACACATGTGTAGAAGTAAAACTGATTGATTGATCTCCCTCTTTCTTATATATATATATATATATATATATATATATATATATATATATATATATATAACGAAGGAAGTGTCGTAAGGAACCAGGTGGACCATAACGCACCAGAGTACTCGATACTTTGGGTAGTAGAGTGGGTAATAGGAAAAGGCTCAGGACCCCGACGGCAGATCTCAAGCTGTTTCGACGGATAGAAAAATAGCCGTCGAAACGGCTTGAGCTCTGCCGTCAGAGTCCTGAACCTTTTCCTATATATATATATATATATATATATATATCGACAGTCGATCGACTTTCGTTAAATCGGACCGAGGAAACAATGTTTCCGTTGGTCTTTCTAATTGCTAATACTCTCTATGAGTCGCAACTCCAGGTAGAAGGAGCATCCTGAAATAAAGGTGTCTTGCCCAAGGACACAACGCATCACCCGGTCCGGGAATCGAACTCACTTGCCACTCAGCCGCGCGCCTTCACCGTGTGTGTGTGTAGAAATATTCGTGAAAAAAAAGGAAAAAGGGAAACAGTTCTCTATCAGGGAAGAGAGCTGTTATATTATTTACGTTCAAGGGCGATGGGTTGGCAGTATCAGTAGGGCGTTGGACACCATGCTTCGCGACAGAGAGAGTTATGGCCCTTTACGTTCTGAGTTTAAATCTCGTTACGGTAAGCTTTGCCTTTCGTCCTTACGAGGTCGATTTAATCGACTTTCTCCACCCTTCAAATTGCTAGCCTTGTGCCTATACTAGAAACAATTATTTAGTTACGTTCATACACATAACAAGAGCGTTAACTATGGATTCAAGTTCCAATATTGACCATATCTCCAGAATATAAGAGGGGGGTCAACATTTTAACCCGTCTTTAGGCGCTTATACGAATTTATACACACATACACATATGTATGTATGTAGGTGTGCGTGTGCGAGTGCGTGTGCGTGTGCGTGTGTGTGTGTGTGTGCAGGCACTCGATCTGCTAAAAACAGCACATAAATCATACCTAAGTAACAAGAGGAAGCACACGGTCATATCTCTGGGGTTAAAACGTTCGCTTGGTAGCCTCATCGTTTCAGGCTTGAGCCCTCTGCACGACCCCTTGGTCAAATAACTTAGCATCG